>CAHIKZ030002224.1:3105000-3262500 GCA_903632075.3 Acanthosepion pharaonis | reverse complement strand
TGTTCGATATTGTAAAATCAAGCAACCCTATTTTTGTTGTATTTTTTTAATATTTCTGCGTTGTGGGCGATTGAGTCTAAGCAACATATTGAATTTGACATAGAGATTTTCAAAATAAACATTTTTCCATTATTATTATTATTATTATTATTATTATTTTTGTTTTTGGTTTTTTGTTTTTTTTGTTTTCTTTGATTTCTGGCGTTTACACATTTCTTTCCGGGTCCCGTCCAGGGACCTAAGGTTAGAAATGGCATCATGACACTTTCCACAGACAAAAAAAAAAAAAAAAAAAAAAAATTACATAGATAAAGCCCTTCGTAAAGTGTGGGCTGTACTTCTCAGAACAATTTTTGTATCTCCTTGAGGCATGGACTTCCAGGAATCCCTTCAATTAGTCTACTGCAATCTTTTCCAACCAGTCCTAGGGCTCCAACTACAACAGAGATTGTTGATGTTCCCATATGCCACATTTTCGAGATTTCTATTTCAATGTCCTTGTATTTTAACAGCTTTTTTGAGTATCTTCATAGATACATTGCAGTCAGCAGGGACTGCCATATCAATAAGGAGGCACTCTTTTTGTTATTATTATTATCATTATTATTATTATTATTATTATTATTATCATTATTATTATTATTATTATTTACTTTTATTATTATTCTTATTTACTTTTATTTCTGTTGTATACACATTTCCTCTCCGGGTCCATAGACATAAAATCAGAAATAGTTTCATATCATTTTCCCCTGATCATTTATTTTATTTAAGGCATGGGCTAACGGGAATTGCTTCAATGCCTCTCTCGGACCATTTTCCAATCAATTCGCGGGTTCCAACTACAACTGGAATTATTGACGTCCTTATATGCCACATTTTTGATATTTCAATTTCAAGAGCCTTTTATTTTGATATTTTTTTAATATCTTCAAAGATACATTACAAACTGCAGAAGGAGTGTTGTCTTTTCTTGTGGTCTTTGATCACGATGTCTGAGCTTTTATTGTTCTGTCTGCGTGTATTCTAAAGTCCCATAAAATTGCTACAGCTATCATCTCTGTAACCAGTGGTGATCATATCAGTTTCTTGCAGTTTCCTGTCCGTAAAAGTGGCATAATTTCCAGTGCAGATATTAGATCAATCTATCATGCTAAGTTTTATATTCAGTTTGTGCTGACACTATGGATCCTGATATAAGATGGTTAATTGTTTCTGGATATTTTTCACAGAATTTTAATTTGGGGGCAACAAAGTTTTTCATTATGTGTGCTTAGTAATTTCTAGGTAGCAAGCTTTGGTCATGTGCAACTAATTTATGATGATCTGATCAGAAGAAGAAATAAGAAACTTTATTCAATAATAAATGAAACTATCAAATTCAAAATGGGATTTTGAGTAAAACGTGCAAATAAACCATAATGCAATTATTATTATTATTATTATTATTATTATTATTATTATTATTATTATTATCATCATGATCAGTAGTAGTAGTAGTAGTAGTAGTAGTAGTAGTAGTAGTAGTATTTCCTTTGATATCTGGTGTGGACACATTTCTCTCCGGCTCCTGCCCAGAGACCTAAGGTCAGAAATGGCATCAGCACATTTTCCGCTGACCAATTAAAAAAAAAAATACACATTTATTTTATATAAATGAATCCCTTCATAATGTGACATTTTTCCTGACAGCAATTATTATTATTATTATTATTATTATTATTATTATTATTATTATTAATCTGTGTTCAGTATAATCCATTAGCGAATAATTTCCCAAGAACGAGGATAAAGCAAGGGAGCATATATACAAGCCTTAAATTCGTGCCGATTCTAGCGTTACCTTATATTCAACATGTACCATATTTACATGGTTAATATTCTGTTGAGTAGATGAACAGATCCACAGAATGCATTTTCTTTAAGTCCCTTATGACCAGAAGACTATGTGGCAGATTCTATCAATAAAACCATTCACTAAGAGAATTATTTATTTTATCCTTTCGTCATTCACTTGCTCAATAATAATAAAGATAACCATTTTTATATCATTATTTTCATAGATAATAAAGAACACACACACACACACATATATATATATATATATATATATATATATATATATATATATATATATATATATATATATATATATATATATGTGTAGTTAGGCAGCATTTTTCATTGATGCATGTTTCATTAAATAATATAGACAAGTTTTGTATATTTGTTTTAAATAAATTCCTTTCATATTATCTGATAAGCTTAATAACATTATCGTTGAAAGGTGAAAGAAAAACACTATATTGATACATGTTTTTTAATCCTATCTAAGCTTTCGGCTTACATAAGCCATTATCAAAGGTGACAATTACATTTCAATATATTAAACAATACACGGACAAAACAATAATGATTGTCTGTTTTTGTTGCATGAAAGATTCCCAAGCAACGACAAACGCGTGGTCATGAGTGACGTCACGAGGTGCGGTGCGATTTTCGCTGCCGCGTCTCGTATATCAGCAAATATGAATTTACTTAAATAAATAGACACACTTGTCTATATTATTTAATGAAACATGCATCAATATATATATATATATATATATATATATATATATATATATATATGACTCACCCGTTGTATTCTATGTGTGCGAGTCAAGCAGCTCAGTTCTGACAGTCCAGACATGATTATAGTGGTGAAGGCTTTTTGAAGAACCCACCACACTTTTTGAACGAATACAGAAACCTGGTGTATAACCTGCTTCCGCAAGTTTTGAATTCAGATTTGTCCTTCTCCAAGATGCCATCCAATGTAGAATCCAGTCTGCTAATACCTTTCCCAAAGCTTGTCATGTTTTCCACTGGAATTCGAACTACGAAAGGATCTTCCGATTATAAATGTTTCAATCGAAAGAATCTTATATATGCAAGGGTCAGAGAACGAGACACGGCAAGCGCTGTTTAAAATTGTACATCTAGAAATGCTGAAGATACATTTTAAACTTAGGCTTTTGAATTTGCGCGTGATCTTTTGGGCTTGTTGACAAATAACGTTTAGAAAGTTCAGACGGTTCTGTTAATTAACGAAAATACTCGTGGCAGAAAGAATTGATTTATTTTCTTTCTCAATGGAAATCGTGCAAAATGTTTGAAAAATCTTTGCCGAAAATTGAACTCTGTTTCCGTTATATTAATCGTTAAACCACTTCTTTTTCTCCTCCTCTTCTTCTACTTCCTCATCTTCTTCTCATTATTATTATTATTATTATTATTATTATTATTATTATTATTATTATTATATGTGCCGTGTTCCTTCAGGTGATGTGTGATCATAGTCCTCCTAATTTCTTGTCCTTTGTAGTTCTTAATAAATATTCGTTACTTACAACTTCAAGCCGAGCACGCCGCCATGTTTCTGACAAGATAGAAATTGTGTGTGCATTTGCTTCCTTTTTTATGGAAGAGCGCACATTGCTGGTGAACCGGAAGTTATCTTCGAAGTGGGCTATAAATTGCTAAGTGGAGTTGCAGTATGTAGTTATAAAGATGGGGAAAAAAAACTGTAGCTAACGTAAGATACCCAAGTCGATACCCGATCAGTATCGGCTAGGTCACCGCGGAGAGAGGATATGATGTTGAATGACCCGAAACCCTTAATTAATCTCTGCTAGAAACATGACTAATGATGTATACCAAAGTATCCAATAGATGTATTTTACGACATCGTTCTTTTGCTATCTCTGCTAATTCCCGTTCTGTGTAGGTTTTAAGTTGCTTTCCTCAGTCCTTCTCGCATTCAGTATGTTCTGTGAGTGTAAGATATTCTAAGCCCACTTACCCTCATTATGATCCCGAGAACTCTTTCTTTCTAATGGTAAGTATTAGAGTTGTTTTGTATTCATCGTTTCTCCATCGTTTCTCACATGTTCAGTCCATCGTTTCTTTAGCATCCTTCGATAAAACCAGTTTACTGTTGCTTTAAGTCTCTACTTCAGTCCTGCATTCAACGCCATATAGAAGTACAAATATTTCATGACATTTCATTATTATTTTATGTGTTTCTAACGAAATTCTTCAGTTTCATAAGAATTTCCTCAGCTTTTGTGAAGCCATCATTCGCTATCCCAAAGAGCCCTCGGATTTCGATGTTGCAGATTCCGTTCTCTGTTGAAACAGTTTCAAGTCATTTATATTTTTTGTACTTGCTTGATTCGGTTATCTGCAATTTATAATTTGCATGTTGGCTTGACAATCATACATTCAGGCTTTAACAATAATTTTCTGTTTATCGTGAATAAAAAAAAATTATCTGTTTTTGCTCATCGCTGTAAATATTTTTATACCCCCAAATTGCCAAAATTTATGAATTTTCATAGTTTGCATTTCACACTTTTGCTTCAGGAAGTAATAGGTGTGATATTAAAACTCGATTGAATATTAGTGACATGACAGGAAAACGTAATAAAAAATATTACGAATAATGGATAAATTAATGAAAAGAATCCCTCTCCAAAATCCATTCTATATTCGATCTGTTGTTCCAGGTTTTTCTCAGACGACAAATTGGAATTGAATATGCGCCTGTGATATTACAGTTAATTATTTTTTATTTATTTCAGGAGATTTCCGTGTTTTCTGGAAAAAAGGGGCCCAGATTCTGTCAGTTGATAAAGCCATCCTGATTAATGAACCTCGTCTCAGTTTAGACAATGGATACGACCTGAAGATTAAGGATGTTGTCTTAAAAGATGAAGACATGTACGAATGCCAAGTTTCCACAGACCCGATCACCCAACTTTTCCGCAATGTCATTGTCACTGGTAAGTCAAAAAATAGTAATAATCTCATATAAAAAAAACAGATCCATCATTCATAATAGTTTTCATATTTTACTAATAGAAGTAAATTACATTGCCTTTATTCTTTTCTGGTAATACTGTGGGAATTGTTTGTAAATTGAAAAAGAAAAAAAATCTCTCTGATATTAATTTTATAATGCCCGAAATTTTATAGCTTCTGAAATTCTGAAAATTAATAAATCGAAATAATAGATGCGTAGATATGTTAGGTGGTTGTTTTAGTTTAGTGATATATCAACACCACTCTGAGTTTTTTAATGCCTAAGTCTAAATATTTGAATCAATTTTATGGATATATTTTGAACGCAATTGTATTCCTTCATCTGTAAACAAAATGGATTTTTGGTCATTCTACTATAAAATGGTATTGCTGATACTTTTATAAAAATATACTGCTGGTATTTTTTCTATTTTTTTGTTTGGGGGTTCAATATCTGCCCATGTTGTTGGGACCCTAACAAGTTTTGCCAGCACAGGTTAGAGTGAACCTGGAAAAAACAATAATTAAGAGCTGATTCTAAACTTCTAATCTCCTGGTCAGAGGCCTTGCTGTCGGATGTAGTCTATCGTTATACACAGGACTGTGGACGTGTTAGCAGAAATTGTATGAGTAAATTATATAGTCACTTGATGAGTGAAGAATGTGACTAAACCTGACCTTTCACAAGATGGCCGTCTATGAATTTATATAACAATCTATGATTTGAGACCCGGAAAATTCATGATGTATGTAAGATATATGACTTAAATGGAAAAAAAAATGGCCGATGATAATTTGAAAAGTTTTGATTTCCGCTTAAGTAATGCACCCTGTGTGACTTGTTTTGTTGAGTTTAACAATAACCCGATTAACGAGAACTCCATGGAAATTGTACTGTTACGTTTTAAGAAATAGCCTTTAGATTCAAGCCATTTAATGCTACGAGAATATTTGAGATATTCTGGAAATATGTCGTTCTTGGAAAATCAATTTTCATTGATTTGACTGAAGGTAATTATCGTACACGGTCCCATGTTTTCTTGGAGTTCAAATTTTTAAATTGATTCTTTACGATGTTCTAACGACTATCACCTGTGAACTAGTTCTGTCAGATCCGGCCTGTATATCAGCTCTGAATCTTCGGCCTTGTAAGTCAGTGCATCTAGGTTGACCACAGAGACTACTCGAAAATATGATGGCAGTTGGTAACTTTCGGCTTTGTAAATCTGTCCATCAAATACGTCCCCCAGCTATGAAACAAATAGCATGGCAAAGATGACTTTCAGCATTGTAAGGCAGTCAGTTTAATAGGTCCAGCAGCTATCGGCAAATAGAATGGCAATTTGGAGTTTTCAGCATTATAAGGCAATCTATCTAACAGGCGATCTTCACCTATGGTCAAATAGTATGGTAACTGGTGTGAATCTGCTTCATAAGACAGTCCATTTAAGAGGTCATCCCTACTTATGGACAAAATGCATGGAAACTGGTGCATTTCAGCAGAGTAAGTCAGTCAGTCTGTGAGATCATCTCCACTTATGTGCAAATAGATTTGATGACTTCTAGCTTTGTAAAGCAGTCCATTTAAGAAATCATCTCCAACAATGGGCAAATAGCATGGGGGTTGATTCTTTTAGGCTTTATAAGGCAGTTCATCAAAAAATTATCTCTACCTAAGGGCAAATAAGAATGGAGTTGATGCCATCTAAGTGGCTATCTCAACCTATGGGCCAATAGAAAGTAAGTTGATGTCTTTCTGTTTTGTAAGGCAGTCCAACTAAGTGGACATCTCCGCTTATGGGCAAATAGCATGGGGATTGGTGCCTATCGACATTGTAAGGAAGTCCATCTAAGTGACCATCTCGCCTATGGGTAAATAGCCTGGGGATTGGTGCCTTTCGTCTTTGTAAGGTAGTCCATCAAAGTGGACATCTCCGCCTGTGTGCACAACGAATGGCGATTGGAGCCTTTTGTCTTTGTAAGCCAGTCCATCTAAGTGGCCATCTCCGCTTTTGGACGAATAGCATGGGGCTCGGTGCCTCTCGGCTTTGTAAAGCATCTATCTAAGTGATCATCTCCGCCTATGGGCAAATAGCCTGGGGATTGGGGCCTTTCGATTTTGTAAGTCAGTCCATCTAAGTGGCCATCTCCGCCTATGGGCAAATAGCAAGGGGATTAGTGCCTTTCGGCTTTGTAAGACAGTCCATCTAAGTGGCCATCTAAGCCTATGGGTAAATAGCATGGGAATTGGTGCCTTTCGGCTTTGTAAGGCAGTCCATGTAAGTACCCATCTCCGACTGTGGGCAAATAGCATGGGAATTGGTGCCTTTCGACATTGTAAGGCAGACCATCTAAGTGGACATCTCCGCCTATTGGCAAAAATTATGGGAATTGGTGCCTCTCGGCTTTGTAAGGCAGTCCATCTAAGCGGCCATCTCCGCCTATGAGCAAATAGACTGGGGATTTGTGGCTTTCAACTTTGTAAGGCAGTCCATCTAAGTGGACATCTCCGCCTATGGGTAAATAGAATGTGAATTGGTGCCTGTCAGCTTTGTAAGGCAGTCCATCTAAGTGGCCATCTAAGCCTATGGGCAAATAGCAAGGGGATTAGCGCCCTTCGGATTTGTAAGGCAGTCCATCTAAGTGGCCATCTACGCCTATGGGTAAATAGCATGGGAATTGGTGTGTTTCGGCTTTGTAAGGCAGTCCATCTAAGTGCCCATCTCCGCCTATTGGCAAATAGCATGGGAATTGGTGCCTCTCGGCTTTGTAAGGCAGTCCATCTAAGTGGCCATCTCTCCCTATGGGCAAATAGCCTGGGGATTGGTGCCTTTCGACTTTGTAAGGCAGTCCATCTAAGTGGACATCTCCGCCTATTGGCAAAAATTATGGGAATTGGTGCCTCTCGGCTTTGTAAGGCATTCCATCTAAGTGGCCATCTCCGCCTATGAGCAAATAGACTGGGGATTTGTGGCTTTCGACTTTGTAAGGCAGTCCATCTAAGTGGACATCTCCGCCTATGGACAAATAGCATCGGGATTGGTGCCTCTTGGATTTGTAAGGATGTCCATCTAAGTGACTATCTTCATCTATGACAGTATAGACAGTATATCTGAGAGGTTACCCTGACAAATTTCTATAGTGTCACTTGCATCTGTGGGCTACGGTGCAATAGTATAACACTTAAATACCCGTGTCAATTTTACATAAACCATCACAAGCGAAAGAGTGCATTTGTAGAAGTTACAGCGACTCTCTTGTCTTGATCCTCTCAAGCGAAGAACAAGCCAACAACATGTATAAATAATTTTATCGCGTTTAAATTATCCTTTAACAGAGCTATATATATATATATATATATATATATATATATATATATAATGTTAAATGACGTGTGAATGGCTTTTTACTTTTGCAATCGTTGTGAGACGAAGCGCCTTAATTCGTTAAACTTAATATATTTCAAGGCCCTTATTTTGACCGCGTTATGTAATGACAACATCGAGCTTTTGTATTGTTTTTCATATATCGTAACCTTTAATATGAACAACCTGGTCACCCAGTGAAAATCGAAGTAACTATAATATTAATTGTAGGCGATAATAGATATATAAAGATTGAACTGTTGTAAACACTTTTATACTATTCTGATAATATAGATTTACTACCATACTGAACCCCAACTGTGTGACCTTTTGTCACCAAACGATTCATTATGTACGTAATGGTCGACAGGAAATGTTTGTTAATGACTAATTCGCAGTAACATATATCCTAATCTAAGCTAAGTCTGATATAGTGCCATAGATTTGTGGCGCCAAGGAAGATCGAAGTTACTATACTAGAAGTTTAATCTCCAAGATAGTCTGGCAGCATAAAACGTATTAAATAAAGCACAAGCCTGGAATATGTATATTTCTTGTAATTTCTTCTTTTTTTTTTTAATTGTATCTACTGGCCAAGCTAATCCTAACGTCATAGGAACATATATTTCTGTTTGCTCTATTTGTAGTGCCTCCGAAAGTGGAAATGTCCATGGCACGTGGCCCACATTATTTGATGCTTGGGGAATTCTTTCAACTCATTTGTAAAGCAACAGGAAAACCAAAACCGACACTGACGTGGAAAAAATCGGTAAGTTCCTTAAATATTTCTATTTTATCACATAAACAGTTACGTAAATAATAAAAGCAATCATAATCACATACACAAACACACACACACGCACACACATATATATACGTATTTATTACCAACTATATATATATATATATATATATATATATATATATATATATATATATATATGTATATGTATCTTTTATATATATATATATATATATATATATATATATATATATATATATATATATATATATATAATACAGGTAATAAATAATTACGTTGGCATATAATCCAAGTGGATCCTAGTAATACAAAAATATTAAATCTGATCCACAAAAGAACTCAATGTATTCATTATAATAGAGCATATAAATTACACAAAAAATCGAAAATTACCTCATATGCTTGGGGTGGGGGCGGTGTTTAGATCTATTTCAACCGACAAAACTACGTCAGTTTTATTCAACCCTTGTGTATAGAGAGTATACACTAGGGATGAATAACGCTGACATAGTTTTGTCGGTTGAAACAGATTGTTTTGTAATATATATATATATATATATATATATATATATATATATATATATAGATAGATAGATAGATAGATGTGTGTATGTTTGTATGTGTGCGTGTGTGTGTGTGTGTGCGTGTTTGTGTGTAAACAAAAGATAACATATCAAATAAATTGCAAAAAGAAATACAAGAGCTTCAACGCGAAGGTACGATATTTGAAAATGAAGAATAGCCATTGACAATTTACATTTAGAGAGCACGAGGAAGTCAAGAACTTTTTTCTTTATCTTTGTTGTTGCTATCACAACGTTTCGGCTTTTCTACCCTCAGGTATTTCTTAGGGTTATGCCGATAATATTAAACTAAACGTAGTTTTTAAATTGAACCATTTACTTAAAGATTTAATATTTTGACAACAATCCTTGCGTAAATAGCTCCTCATCCCAGAATCAGTCAGAAATAGCTAGATTGAGATATACAAAATATATATCTACTTACATTTTAAAAGACTGTATTATCCCCCAGGATATATTTCCATACCAGAAGATTTCATCGGTTCTATGATATTAACTTTCAAATAATGTGATCATTAATTTAGAAACCAACTTTAAAAGAGGTCATCACGGTAACTTCTAAATAATTTTTAAACATTTATGAATCACTTGCTAGGGTCAGCCATAAGTTATTAAAATATATAATTAAATGGGAGTTACGTTCCTGAGGGATGATGGAATTTCCACGATCATGTGCGTCGGGGATTCCATAAAAGCATCACGACTACGTCATAAACAAGTAATCCTAAGGATATTAGATCAACAGGTCTTAGCAAAATACTCTCGAAATGTCACTGAAATGTTCCCAAATGGAGATATTATGCACCTTGCCGGAAATGTCACCTAAGTTATTGACGTACAAGTTAACAAAAGTGCCGGAAATGTCACCTATGATGTTGATGTAAAATCTTCTGTTTGGGTTCAACATGCAAACCAATTACGACCTTTTCAAAAATCATAAACTTATCAACAGGATTCAGCTGTTCTGTTGAATATGCTGTTAAAAACATTTGATCTGCCTCAACGAAATTCACAAACAGAACAGGGAATCTAGAATTCAATGAATAAGCACGAGGTAGCCAGTTCGTATTCAGCGTTCAGCCAAACCTCTCCAAGTGAACCCATGATGAAATTCATATTAGGAAACAAATAAAGAGGGCAGGTTTTAGGGTCAACCATAAAATATCAAAAGATTTCATGAAATGGGCGTTACGTCACTTACGAATTTTTGAATTCATCGAGGTTTGTACAAAAAAAGGAGACTAGGTCATAACTCAATTAACGTCATACCTTTTAAATAGAGTTGTCGATTATTTATCATTTTAAAAAATGGACAATTAAATTGGGTGAAGTGTCCAATTTATACCGTAACAAAATGAAATATTCCTCTTGTAATCAGTCAGTTATGTGTCATGCGTGATACACGGGTAGGCGATCATGTATCTTTCGATACATGACTGACGAGGTAGATTTTCTTCCCAGCAGGTTGCCATATCGTTTTGTGGTAGACCAGTTGCAATCCAAGGCTACAAATCCCGGTCTGTCCTACTATTTACTGGGGAAAGAAGAAGAGGATTCATAACTTTCCCAAGGGTATTAGACCACAATTGATTCGACTGCAATTAAAACCCAGCTCTCCGATTCCTCAATCCGAGCCGCTAAATATTACACCACCGTATTTATTCAAAATGAAGAGTTTTCAAGTTATGCTTCTACGAAATAAGACGTTTCTGTGTATATATTTTCCATATTCATAATCTTATATTAAATTTCATACAGTGTCCATCAATATCGATTCCCTCTGAACAAAGTCTTTATGAATTGATATTTTTAATGAATTAATTATTCATTATAATTAACAAGCGTTCATGAATATCAAATCAGGTGAAAATCAAATCTCATTACAATGAAATGAAAAGTATATATTCTGTTTTTAATGATTACGGTTGAATTTTGATACCAAAAGATCCTGGTTTTGCATTCGTACGAA
The DNA here is from genome assembly GCA_903632075.3 of Acanthosepion pharaonis. NCBI lineage: Eukaryota > Metazoa > Mollusca > Cephalopoda > Sepiida > Sepiidae > Acanthosepion > Acanthosepion pharaonis. The sequence continues at coordinate 3,250,974 of CAHIKZ030002224.1, read as the reverse complement.
TTTTAATTGCTACCATATCTTCTTCCAGAATATTAGTTAATAATTAAAAATTCAAATACGAAGAACTGAAATCTTAACAAGTGAAAATCAAATTCATACAAAAGTTGAAATATGATAGATGAAATCCATTAATATTATCTAAATTAACTTTCAGGCAATTCTCTCTCTCTCTCTCTCTCTATATATATATCTATATATATATCTATATATATATATATATATATATATATATATATATATATAAAACATAAAATATAGATAACTAGACTCGTTTTCGAAAAACCCTCGAATTTTTGATTTGCTAATCAAATCAATCTCGAGGGAAAAAAAGGTTTTAAAAAAAAAAGAGCTACAAACATGAACTTGTGCCGACAAAAAATCGCACAGATGCAGGTCTGAAGCCCAAAGAAAAAACCCCGATACGAGTAACAACTAACTAACAAAAGAGCTCAATACAATCGTAGAGCAGACCTAGATACACCTAGTGAGCCAGACAAACCTACCTAGGTTTCACCTAAACGGATCGTCAGGAAAGTTTGGCTTTCCCTGACGATCCGTTTAGGTGAAACCTAGGTAGGTTTGTCTGGCTCTATATATATATATATATATATATATATATATATATATATATATATATATATATATATATATATATATATATCAAAGAGTGAAATGTCTGGTTAAACATCCAATATTTAATTATTATATTATTTATAGAGGTACCCTAAAATGTGGTAACGAACACAAATGTTATTTTAGCTCGCCAGAAACAGAATGAAATAACAATCTACTGCCAGAGGGGGAGTGGTTGTATGTGGGTGTGTAATGTTTCAGTATAAAAATATATATATATATCTGTAAAAATACAATATGAATAAACCAAAATGGGAAGCTTAACATAGCTGACGCATTTTGTCTTCTGAGGCACTTTATCCAGGCATATTTAAGGATTTTATATTGCAATATGTATTTATCAAAAAAAGAGAAATGACATTATTTTTCAAAAGTTTTTAATTTAAGAACGCTTATAAATATATAGCAGACTAAGCGAAAATTTTAAAAGCAGTAAATTAGAAGAACGATCCTCTGTAGCTTGATCGGTTAAGGCACGTCAGGCTAAATGACGGTTCCGTATAGGATACAGGTTCGATTTCTGTAGGAAAACGAATATTTTTTATGAAAATTTCTCGGACATTCAGGCCGGTAAATGTTACTAATACTGTTTATTATAAAACAGAGCATTTACTTAAATATTTGTATCTCTAAAAAAGAATTTATAAACATAAAAATATCTTAAATTATATGTGTGTATATTGTGAGTGGTAGGGTCTATTGTATTATCTTAATATTTCCTGTGTATGTGGTAAGGGTTATGGTTCAAATTATAAAGAGAGAAAGAAATGTGTGTCTCTTGTATGTGTTGGGTTTTATGAGAAGTAGAATATGTGAACTAGAGTACTGGATTAACTTTTCAGTTTTTAAAGTGAATCTAACAGCATCTTTGTTCGGCCAGTTGATTGTGAAAGTGTAAACAACTTTCGATTCTCAAGCAATTCACGCAATCTTGCAAACGTATATTGCATACGACGAGGAAGTCCAACTTTTGCCTTGATGTAACTGTTAGACGTACCATGCCCAAAACCTGTTCAGACTGACGACGACATCTTGAGTAAAGAGAAAAAACTTCCTCAAATTTAGACATATCAGAAAAGGGTAATAAGAAGCATAAATATATTTTTTTGTTTTAAACATATATATATATATATATATATATATATATATATATATATATATATATATATATATATGATACCAAATCCCTAAGTTGTAGGGATTATTCAAATGAGTTTTAATTTTTTTTTTAATATAAATGTATTAAAATTTAAATCCGTGATGAGAGCTCAATGTCTGAATTTATATTCAGTGTAAAATGAATAATAGAAAAACTTACTTATCATGTCATCAGTTATAAATTTGTTTCAACAGTTATACCTGCATATATATATATATATATATATATATATATATATATATATATATATATATATATATATGTATATAACTACATGTATATGCATGTATACATGCATATATATATATGTATATATATATTTAAATAAATAATTATATTTATGCTCTAGTTTTGTATCGAGCACTATTTTTTAAAAATAATAACAAAAATACTAAAGATCTTTGGATTATTTACCTAACGAGTTCTTTTCTTATTTTCTATATATTTTTCACACACACACACACACACACACACACACACACACACATATATATATATATATATATATGCATGTATAACTGTTGAAATAAAATTATAACCGATTCTGTGATGAATACTAAAGACTTTTCCTTATGATTTGTATATATATGTGTGTGTGTGCGTGTTTATGCGTGTTTGTGTGTGTATGTGTGTGGGTGTGTGTGTTATGGGATGACATTATAAATTTCTATATATCAAGAACTGTTTTGAAAGTAAAGTTTATGATATATTGGAAAATAAATGTGACTCGTTTCATTCGTTAGGATTTCATCCGATCATTTTTGGTTGACGTTGCTGTGACTACTAATGTGCAGGAACGAGAGCTGCTGACAGTTTCAAAATTTTGAAATATATTATTTTTAAAATCTAGCCAAATTCATCTATCTTTTTCTTTCCATAATCTTTACTATTAATTATCCCACATTGTGATAAAAGAAAATCTACCAAGAATGGTGAAACGTTGTTAGAACCTGAAATCACAACTCTTTTGGATCCTGGCTTTATCCACTGTGCCATGTGTCCTTAAATAATGTAAATAGTGTACATAATACATCATCTCAGAAATATAGACAGATACTGATTCTAGTGGGTGTTTTTTATAGTTTTTCTTTAACTAATTTAAAATTGGAGCAGAAATGAATTATCACGCTAGATCTCAATCTCCCAGTCTTGATAGAAAGCAAAATCATTTTCGAGATATTTTAAGCGAAGATTTACTCTTGATTTTGCGCGTCTCTACCACAAATGTAACTTTGCCAGTCTATCGCCACTCTGTTAATAATAATGTAGCAAATGTTCAGATGAATTCAATCATTTCAATTTCGTTTCACTAGTTCAGACCTTTACAACGAGGATACGCCATGACACTTCCTCGGAGTTGAATCACCCACATTTCCTTCATATTCCAACTGTAATAAATTACATTCAGACATTTTTTAACACCAAGACCTGTCACTTTGTGGTACAGACTCCACCATGTTTGCTTTCTTGAACCCAACAATCCTAACGTCTTCAAATCTGTCTATTCCAATAATCTACTAGTCTGACGATAAACTACATCTGGCAGCAAGATATATGATAGGGTGATTCGAGGTTCTAAGGAGTATAGTAGCATCTTTTAATTGCTGTTATTGACAGGACCACCTTGACCCTGGCTGTTATCTTCTGTTAGGGTCCCAGTTCTGGGCAAATAGAGAACACCTAAACACTACAAAAGTATAGTTGTTTTTTTTTTCGTTTTTTTTTTATGAGGGAAATACTAGCAATACATTTTTATAGTGAACTGACCAACAATACATTTTAAATCAAAATAACCTGCGATAAATTTTATACCAAAATAACAATGGAACTTTAAAAAGTATAAAAATACATTTTTATAGTAAAATTACCATTATTAAATTTTTATAAAAAATATTACCAATAATCTATTTTATGATCTACTAACTATAAACATATGTTTACCTTGAAAGTATTGTGTGTAAGTTGTGTGCAATATGTCTATATCTGAAGCCATATAATTGCGTTTAAGGTATTTAGATTTCGACTTTTAAACGATACATTGCGGTTGATGAGCCGCTAAACAAAATCGACCAAGCAAATAATAATTTTCACTTTCTACCACCTCTTCCATTCATATCACACCGCTTATTGAGAGGGAATTTTAGCTTGAGTATCTCTTGAGACTTGTATCGGATGAACTTTAGTATATAAAAAATCGGTTTCATTTGAATGCGAAACCAGTTTTACAAGGATTAGCTTTTTGAAAACTTGAAAGACGGAATGCAGGATCTTTAAAGCCAATAGTATTCCTTAAAACTTTCGAGCAGAATAAAAATTATACTGGCGTAAGAGACATTAGATAGTGATCGGAGAGAGGAGACACGATTTTTCGCCATCGACTGCAACACGAATTGATGCCGTGTTTTGTAACAAAAAATTGTCATAACAGAAAAAAAAAAACAAATACCGACTTCAAATAATCTTCAATCTTTCATTCATCTTCTAACATCTGGCCATATGGCGAAACACTGTAAGTTTAGTTAAAGTCTATAATTAGCTGTATATTCATCGGGAAAATGATGTGTAGATTAATTAGAAAATTGCTTTAAAATATTCCAGCCTATTTATTGTATGTTTCTTCATATTATCATCGTCGGTTTCAACACAACATGGTCGCACAGATAAAATCTATCAATAATTAGCGTGACGTGCCTGTGATAACTTCCTTTCTCTTTTCCATCAGGATATTGCTAGAAACCAAATTACTGGACCAGAGGAGAACATTTTTATCATCAAATAAAAAAAATACAACATAAAAGGCCCCAGAGAACCTTTTTTTCCAAATCATTCCGTAATTAACCAATAAAATAGTCAATCTACTTTTACGACCAAATAACTGAAATTAGGAGATGTGTTTGACGCTCGGATCAAGGGAAGTAACTCGATCAATATTAAAACTTTTACCACAAACAATTGAAAACAAGCACACAGTAATATCATATTAAGCATTTAAAACTGGGTTTAATTTACATAAGATTTACTATGGATTTCATGGAAATGCTGAACAGAAACAGAGTTAGCAATGAAATAAAAATTTAACTTATTAAATACAAACTTATTTTTCTCACCGTAAAGTATTTTTAAATGCACATTTCCTATAACGCAGGAAAAAAAGTTCTATCAATATTTGAAAGAATGATAACAGCTACTGGGTGAGAAACCTGTTTACATGAAGACGACAACTGTTAATCATCTAAGTGATCCTTTTCTGCTTTCCATCAGCATGACTGATGTTAACCTCCAGGAAAATGACTCGTCAAGCCTTCTCGGGTTAACATTCTTGAAGTGGACATACTATATAGAATCCATTGCTAGGTCACCTGCTAAAAAGCTGGTTCAATGTGTCACGCTAGACAAATTTTCACTCCAGAATCTGCCTTGCAGGCACGTGTCATATGCATTAAACCCGCAGATATTTATGTGTTCGTAAGTTTGTAAATATTCTTATATGTCAAACTGGATATAGGATGGTAATATGCATTCGTAATTGTGTATGTGTGTCTGTCTAGTGGGAGAACTGACCCAAAAATAATTAAAAATACCAGTGTTTCTCTATTTTCGTATGTTTTCTCCCAATATCTGACGTATTTTCTTTATTTTATCATATATATATATATATATATATATATATTTATAATGTATTCATATATATATATATATATATATATATATGTGTGTGTGTGTGTGTGTGTGTGTGCGTGCATGCGTGTATTTAAGCAGCAAATTCTCTTTAAGGCATGTCTGATTAAATACATTACAATGTCTGATTAAATACATTAAAATGTTTGCTTATTTTTTATCATATTCCTTTCATATTCACGAATATTTTTCTTTATATTATAATTGAATAAGGCAAGACATTCACTGTATAGTGAGAATCACTTTCATTTCCCATAAAACTAAAAGTGATTCTCACAGTTACACTGCATTCCTTGCCTTATTTAATTGTAATATACGTAAAAATATTCGTGAATATGAAAGGATTATGATAAAAATAACCAGACATAATGTTTGTAATATATATATATATATATATATATATATATATATATATATATATATATACTACAATCTAAAAAGCCGAATAATGGCATCCTACCCTCTTTAGAAAGAAGACATTGTTCTACGTAACATATACATTCACACGTCTTACCTCTTAAAATTAGACCAACTATTCTACGTAAGTTTCCATCCTACACCATTTTACAACCATTATGGTAACATTTGTACACAGAGGTACGCCGTACCTATGATTTGGTCTTGAACCGACTCTATCTAATTTTCACGTATGCATCATGTGAAAAACAGTATTCAATAATTCCACCAAAACCCCATATACGCACACTATATCGATGACATATTCATATATTAGCAAAGAGCTCAGAATAATTTAAAAAACTGAAAGAAACCTTTGAGAATAACTCTGTCCTTCACCTTAGTTACGAACTCAATATTAACAATAAAATCTCTTTCCTTGACGCAGTAGTCGATGCCAATAGCCATAATTTCCCACATGCCTTTACAAAAAAGTGACACTAGCTGAAACTTGTGTTTACTCAACTGCAAAAGTGTGTGTCTAGATAAAATATAGTTGTTATAAAAAACATGATTTTTCAAGCCAAAGTAATCTCTTCGTCGGGCAGATTATCCTATAAGTAATTTAGCAACATAAAACAAACCCTAATCAACAGCATTTTCCCTAACCACGTCGTAGAAGAACAAATAAAATTAGCCTTAATTTAGAAAAAAATAACGCCAGACATCCTTACGCTAAGAAAAATAAAGACATTAGCTTATTTCATTTTAACCATGAACAAGCAATTAAAAACATAATTGACCCGTACATATCACTCAATGATACTAACAAACAGCTAAGATTTATTATCTACTACAATAAATTTAGAACATCTAACTTCATTGTTACAAGCACTACAGGGTCTTATCAATCCAGTTATTTAGAAATAATGTTGTCTATGATTTGACATGACCCTTGGGAGATTGCATTGCCAACACTAATAAACAAAAAATAATATTAAATACTTACATTGAGAACGCGTGAATTAAAACTTCTCTGAGACTGACCTGTCACATGTCGAAACTTAATATTATTCTGGCACATATCAACCAACACATACTGAACGACGAAATTATAAATACCAACATCAGACAAATACCAGTAGTTAACACCAAAATACTCAATGAAAAGAAAGACTCAAAGCACTAGAAGCTATTATTATAAAAGATAGCAGTCGAAATTAGATAAAATGGCATTCACTGCATATCATTCACTACAGAAGAAGCTATCTGAAAGTGTATATGCTATAATTAATGTGCTCACATACTATATTATAATAATAAAAATATGAAATAAAAGAAAATAAAAAAATTAAATTAATAAATAAATCGCAATTTTGTGCAGCCTCGTTCCCAATAGCAGTTACATATGACGTCACGCTATGCCATTTCAACCGTCCAGCTTCCCAAAGAAAACCAGGATGCAAGCAAAAGAAGCCTATCACACAGACACCACAGCGGTTCTTGATAATGACTGCAAAAGTCGGAACTACTTGAACAAAAATAACAAAATATAAACTTGAGCCAATTCATCCACAACTCTGAACGCAATACTTTGCAATTGGAAAAATACAATAAATCATTAAACAAGCAGACCTTGTCGTTTTTTTTTTAATCCAGCTTATTTGCGTGTATATATATATATATATATATATATATGTGTGTGTGTGTGTGTGTGTGCGCGCGCGCAGGTATGTAGAAAATAGGAAAGAACGCGCTAGGTAAATATTCCAGGGTTCTTTAGTATTTTTGTTCTTATTTTTGAAAAAACAGTACTCCATACAGAAGTAGAGCTTAGATTATAATTATTTTTTTAAAATATGATTCCTTCGCTACATAAGAGTTCTCATGCTTCAAAAACGAGAGCCGAAACCATCTATATAATTATTAAAATTAAATTGAATTAAAGTAACAAGCCCTGTTTCATCCTCAAGCGAAATTTTAGGAACCTAAATATTCGCTTGAGGATGAAACAGGGCTTGATACTTTAAATATAGTTTTGAGTCATGCTTTATTGTTGATAAAAGAACTCAATATCCGGGAAAGAGCGTATGAATATATAAATGTGCTTGCGTTCGTCAGTACGTGCGTGCGTGCATGCATGCAGGTGTGTGCGTAGGTGGGCGTATGTGTGTGTGTGTGTGGATCAGTTGCAAGTCTCGTCGTTTCAGGCGGTCTTTTGTTTAAAATATATTCTCTATTCCGGCGCTCCATTTAAAATATATTCTCTATTTTCTCTTTTTTTCTTTTTTTTTTTTTTACGCAGGGTAAAAAGTTCCCCAGCGACCAAATGCCAGGGAGTAATTTGAAAATCCAATCTTTATCCTATGAAGATGGTGGCCAATATGAATGCATAGCCAACAACGGAATTGGTACTCCGGCGTCGGCGTCCGTCGACATCGAAGTCCATTGTGCGTAAACATATTCATACGTGCTTTCTATATAAATCCAAATGTGTGCGCTTGACTTTTAGAATCCAAAGAAATTCTGATAAAAAATAATATTATTCACTGTTCTATATGCCTATACTATTTCAAGCTTTACTTTCAAATCTTCCCTTCCAAACACAAAAGACAAACAAGCAAACTTTTGATACAAACATATTATTATTCAAAATAAATTTATTTTATATTTGATTTTCTCAATGCATTATGCACAAACAACATATATGGTCGTCTTCTCCGCGTCCTTTCAGGACGTGGATTATCATTGCACTGATCAACGCCTTACCTTTGTAACCCTTGACAATGTTAGAAAACCGAGTGGATAGCAAAAGACATTGTCAAGGGTTACAAAGGTAAGGCGTTGATCAGTGCAATGATAATCCACGTCCACGAGCTCAGAATGCATTTAATCTTTGTCCGACTTGCCCTCAAGATCTGGAGGCGGAAATGGTCTTTCTTTAAAGTGGGAATTGAACCTTGCTGGCTATCACGCTCTCTGTGTCCGACTGGTGTAAAGTGGATTCTCTTACAATAGTGGACACAGGTCAGAACCCTACTGGAGAGAACATTGTTTTCATTAAATCTCTTGAATGCGCAGATCAGTAAGCGGAATTCACACTTAAAATACACAGGGCTTCTACACAAACATCGATACCCCAAAAAATTACATTTGGAAAAGTAATATATATATATATATATATATATATATATATATATATATATATATAATAAGATGAAAACATAGTTTAAATATATGCTATATGTACGAGTAAAAATACTCCATATCAAGGATAAATCATATTTAAATATAAAAGTAGACACTTGTCAAAACAGAGCGCAGTCTTCGCAAATGGTCTGCGGTTTGCATTCAAATATGTAACAGACTGTCGCCATTTGGTGTAGACCTCATTGCACACGCGCGCACACACACACACACACACACTGATACTTTAGTATTCTACTGATTGTCGTACGGCATCGACTGACTGACCGACGATATTCTGTCACCCCACCCACGAGGGCGTCATGTGGCACAAGGCCTTTTTAACGTGGAATCTCCGAGCCCGTGGGATCTCCGAGCCCGTGGGATCTCCGAGCCCGTGGGCTCGGCCAAAAATATGTCCATTGAACCCGTATAAACGGGTTCAGAGTCGGTTTACCTCCCCGAAAGAGAATACGCCCTTCGGCGTAACCTCCTTCCGGTTCCTCCTCGCCCAAAGGCAGAGAGTTCAACCAATCAGCCAGTCGACTGACTGACCGACCCCCAGAGCGACTCCTTACTACTTCTACTTATTATAGGTGGGAGAGTCTATCAACTATAGAATAGGTGTGTTCCATTATAACACCATTATATGTATGTAAGAAGATAATGCAATATTCTCGCCTACTATCAGCGTCTTCAAAGGTTGACTGAGCTCATCAATTCCCCTGTATTATTCAGATCAATATAAATCCAGGGATTAAAACATTCTTTTTCGTTTTTTTTCCTCTTCATAAATATCTTATAGTACAAATCTGTTATCTTTATTGAACATACTTTCTGTCATGTTCTTTTCGTTTTGATTTACAGATGAGCCGAAAGCTACGATTGCAGATGATTTTATTCACACGGGCCCTGGCCGGTCGTTATCTGTCATCTGTTCTGTTGAGAGCAGCCCTGATGCAGTCGTTACGTGGACATACGAAGGAATGCCAATCGAAGATTTCCCAGCCAGAATATCTCATATAGTCACTGAACAATTCCCAAAGACCCTCCACGAGTTGAGAATCAATCCAGTCACAGTGGATGACTTGGGTCAATACGAATGCATTGCCAGAAATAAATATGGGGAGGAAAGCGACAGTTTCAATCTTACAGGTAAGTTGCAACGATTAAAATAATTTATAGAAAAGTGTTTAATTAAAAGAATATTTTATTTCTACTTGCGATTAATATCGTGTAATTTACGGGGCTTCAACAAATTTTGTCAAAATCCAGAGAAACAGAGAATTTGAGTCTTTCAGTCAAACAAGGTCGAAATATCGTCCTTCGAAGTCGTATCCCATTCCGACAGCATCTTCACAAGAACAGCTGCTTCGTGAGACAGACTCCCGAGAGGAAACTTCCTAAAAAATACAACTTTTCCTGTCTAAGGTCAACCGTCATCTATCCTACATATCATAATCTACATTTCTTACATCCTTCCGTTATGTCCATAAAGTATCCTAATAGAACAACGCTCTAACTTGACTGGCTCTTGGTTTAAAAATAAGAAAAACAAATTTTCTTCGAGAATAATATTATTGCATGTTTAAGAGGTATCCGGTGTGATAGAAAAATAGTTTGAAATTTAAACAGAATAGAGCAGTCCCTTATACTTTCTATCAGGAAATTAAATAGTTTATGAGTATTTTTAATCATTCACCCCAGGCTTGACGATGATACCACTAAGGCGCTAGTAAGGAAAGTAATTGGGAAAATCTTATTAAGCACAAAGGTCAATAAAAGGATAGAATTTAGGAAGGCACAATATAACGATTAGCGTTGCATTTACATTTTTGAAGGTGATTTTTATTGTAAGTGGCAGAAAAGCAAAGAACCCGGCGAAAACTCCTAGAAAAGAAAATATTAGAAGGGAACTTATGGTTGCATCTCACTAGTCAACAGTAAAACAGTGAAATCTAATTTCCAATCTAGTAGTATTCTAGATTGACCACATAGTCTCGATTAGATTTTAAAAAGGACTGTTTCCGGGCCAGTCAATATTACTTTAATTTGCTCACTAGTAAGGCTTGCAAGTGTGTTCATGCAGCGTTACAGTTTTCGTACGCTTCCTTGGAGTAAGGTCCATCGGAGACAATTGTCGTAGGACAACTAATCAACAGTCGAGACAATAGTGTCTGGGCGATATAAACATCTAATGCAATTACGGGTAACACAATGTTTTTCCAAGGCCAAACAAATTTCATCATACAGCGGAAAACTAGATTCATATTACTGCACACCACTGCAAATTACCTAATCTGAGGAAAAAATAGAAATCAATTACACCCAGTCATTTCAGTGGTTCTAAAACTGACCGTATGGTGAAAGAAAGGAAGCTAAAGCAGTCGTTGCAATTAATTTGCACAATCGTGTATGTATATATACTCTCAATTATCCCTGGTGCTCCGATTAAATGAGTTTAAACGTGCAACTAGATTGGTATCTAGGTCCCACCCGTTTGAAATAGCTAAATGCAACCTCCACTTCTACTCCAATAGTTTCATTCCTCGCACTTCCCACCTGTTTACTTGCTTCTCTGACGACTACAATTTTGAAAAACTTAAATGTCAACTGCCATCTTCTGTCCTCTTGAATCCTGTTCATCCCTTGTCCTTTCCTCAACCTTGTACTTTCTCTTTCCTTTTACGTAAATTCATTGTAAATCCCTGCGTACTAGTGGAATTTCCTATTCGCTTGTGATTAAATTATTAAAAAGAATAAATCTTTCAGATTCAAATATCAATCATCACACCACAATTGTTGTCATTATACAAATTGAACTATAAATCTGTATTTGTAAATCTTGCCAAATCTGTCGATGTCATTATGTTTTGATTGAAAATCACTATTGCGTTGAAGAGAAAGCTTACCCCAAAGCAATTAAAAGAAGGAAATCCTGTATATACGTCTAAAAAAAGTTAAAAATATATATTCTTTATAAAGCCACTAAGCCGCATGGTATTAGTGAGAGTGGAAGAAACTGAGAAAACCTTATTGATGACAAAAACGACAATTTTATACCAGAATTCAGAGATACAATGATGAGTAAAACATTGCATTTAAAGTTTTGAAGAACATAGTTGACATGAGAGCTGGAAGCCGAAGGAGAGTCGCACAAGCGAAAATTGAGATAGAAGAAACTATTAGCATAGAACTTACGGATTATATTTGGAAATTTCAGCATTAAAATGATGATAAGTAGCTTCCAATATCGTACCGCAATTACATTTAAGATCTTGAGCTGCCAAAGAGGAAAAGCCCATCAGAGGAATTACCACGAAATATATATAGGAAAGGCACGTGAAGAAAGTAACAGAAACAGAAACTCCAGGTCATGACTAAAGATATTGCAGATTCTTCTTTGGATTTTTTTTTAAGAATCTGTAGACAACAGATGCCTCGAAATAGATGCGGCAGCAATCAATATCCATTGCATAAAAGAATATTAAACTTTTCAAATTCAAAGACAGATTCTAGTGAGCAAAATTTTCTAAAACCTCATAGTGAACCAGCTTTTCAATGTAATCGTTCAACTCGATGACAATGTAAAACGTTAGACGTACAAGACGTGTGAATTTCTTGCTTGGAGGGTACTGTCAGCCAAGTAGATGAAAGCTACAAAAAAAAATACTGTCAGACGTTTCAAGAACAGTCTTTCGTGAAGATGTGAAAATTAACACTTTATAGGCTGTTTTCGTTGAAGAAAGGGCTTTTGGTATGACGCATATGAAATGGCTAAGACGTTAAGTATAAAGTTTTTTTTTGTGTTTCTTTTTTAAATAACAGCATCAATTCGAATCTGATAAATAATTAGATGTAGAAAGAAATGTATGAAAAGTCTGAGAGGGTTTATTTCTCCCTTCATAATTACCAATTTTCGAAAGTATCGGATGTTTATGATTTTAAAAGCTTAAAAGCTGTAGCATTCATCGAACGGTTCCATAGTTTTGAAAATGATTTATTAGAAATAATTAACAGTATCTCTTTTCATAAACATAAAAATCATTTTCAAAGACATCTCAACTATGTTGTAAAGGACATTGATTCGTCTGACAAAGTTGTTAAATCTAACAAAACAACCAAATTCTATAAACTCCACATTTCATATCAATATCTCTAATTGCTGGCAGACAGAAAAAAATTAAATTGTCTAATTGGAATGTATTTTAGGAATGTTGTTTAGATTAATGGAACGGCCATAAATTAAGACACTTACAACAAAACAAAATCTTCAAAAATGATTAAATTGTTTAAAATGAAATTAAAAATCACAAAGTTTGTCGTAAATGTTGCAAGAGATCGTATTATGAGACTCAGCATGAATCTAACGATCCAGGCATCATTGCTCGTCTGTTTTATTTACATTAGTTTAACAGAAAACGAACGAAATATTGTCACTTAACAAAACAAGTTTCTTACGAACCACTAAAACTACCTGATTTACAAACAGAAACACTCAAGACTATATGTCTAAGTTAAACGATTGAATTAGATTTCTGAATATTCCTTTTCGTCTTTCAATTCCAGCATAACTTCGCCCACCATCTGCATAAATTGGTGTTGAGAAACTTTTGTTATTTGGCATGCATGTAACAGGATACTTACAACAAGCTTCTTTATGGTCATGCCATAATTCTCGATGGAACTGGTGTCAGGTCAATCTCAAGGTCAACACCAAATCCATATTTCACGAAAAAAAAAAAAACAAAAAAAAAAAGCTCAAACCCCCTTCGAGACTCCGAACGAAGCACACACGTATTATCTCATAACAAATAATTCAACCAATCAACTTCATAAAAAAGCAATAATTGTTTATGTTTAGCAAATGTCTTTAGTTTGCAGAACTCGCATCAAAAACGCGAGGAAAATGAGATGAAGTCACGGACACGACTGCCAATGCGGCTGTCAGTCCGGAGCGGAAAAACGTCTATGCACAATAAGGAATGGATTAAAATAAATTTGATATTCATTTAAATTGATAAGATATTGGAGAGAAGTTTGGGCCTAGAAATTTTCTATCGTTCACTTCTACATTCTATCAAATATACTAGGTAAGCTCGTCTGGGAATAAAGACATAAAGCATCATTTTCACATGTGTTTTTATGAAGCATCATTTTCACATGTGTTTTTATCAAATTCAGTAAATATATTTTGATTTCCTGAAATTGAAATGATCATTTATTAAATAAGCCGAAAATATACGCGACGTTTTGTTCAAAGCTGACCCGTGTTAAAATTCGTATGTGAAAATGATCATTAACAACTGATATCTTAATTGAAAATGTGAGAAAAAATGTTGCCCTGTTTAATGAAAATAAACACTGAGCGATCTTTATGAATAAGCTTTAACATTTAATATTTAATATTTTAAATTCCATATTGTGTTAATAGGACTCGCTTGGATGACACCAACGGATGAGTACACACACAGACACAGACACACACACACACACACACACACACACACACATATATATATATATATATATATATATATATATGTGTGTGTGTGTGTGTGCCTGTGTCTGTGTCTGTGTTTGTGTAAACTTGTTTTTGCTCAATAATATTCTTTTTAAGTGTATGTTGTATTTATTCTCAAAACTAATTACTAATTGCTTTAATTTATTTTTCCTACAGCTGTTCCCCACAAAGTGACCATTACTAGTAAAGAAATCAGTTCTTACAGCCAAGCCTACAGGATTAGGTGGAAAGTGAGGTCCATTCCCCAACTTGTGTCCAATAAAATTAAACTAAGACTGGTAAGTATTCTTCGATTCAAAAAAACAAACCGCATCCATCTTTTCAAGACACTTAACAGGATTTTCTAAATATCAAGAAGCCAAGGGTGCTTAACCCGTTATTCATGAATTACAATTTAGTCTTCAATATTTAATGTATTTTTTACGGAAATATACAGAGTTCCTTTTCTGCGTTTTAATACAAAACTCTTACTGATATCTTCCTTAACAAGTCGCTTTTCAAAACGGGTGAATTATTTAGTTTATACGTATGTAAAAGGCAAGCATATATGACAGTTTCTCTCGCTGTTCCGTTTCCTTGTGGTTTTTGTTTTGATTGACTAGCGGGACAGTGAATTGAAACCATTGGATCAAGTCCTGTTCAGAGTGTATTGTTCGCAGAGAATGTCACTCACTGAACATAAAGATGTCAACTGAACATGATATATTTCCGTTAGTATATATTTAAAGTAAGTATAAAACAATTCAATGAATTAGAAAACTATTCTGTAAAAGATATTTTCGTAATAAAAATAAGGAAGAGATAGACATGACCTGTTTATATAACACATGGCATCACAAGAAGTATTTATTCAATTCAAATCTTTATATAGTGAAACTTTTACAGACAGGGAAAATGGAGGAATTCCGAATACATTTGAATCTACATTTAACTCCAAATTACGAACTTGAATTTTTAGACGTTTCCCATATTTTCTGTCTAAACGTCTGCTACTCTTTTGTCATTTTATACATTATCAAACACTTTTAATAATTAAACAACTAGTTTTATTAACCCTATGCAATTTATAATGTATTTCAATATGCCTTGTTACTCAGTCACTATATTAAGTTATTGATAAAATAAAGAACAAATAGAAAAGCTTTATCAATCTAACTTGTTTCACTTTTATTAAAGCTTCATCAGAAATTCTGTATTTTTACTTTTGTGATTTTTTCATTGTGGTTGGTTTCCGAATTCAATAAATGACGAATCGTCCCTTTGAATTCGAAGAAATCAACTGATTTTAAGCCTAACCGTAAATTCCGTATACCGTATATATTGCTTTATTCAAGTTTGTATGTGTGATGATAATGTATATTCGTGTGTGTGTGTGTGTCTCTGTGTATTTAGTAGCCATTATATCTGCTAGTTTTTCTAATGTTGATTCGCGAACATTTTTATATGCATGCAGTTTGTTTTAGATAAGCATAAGTTAGATTCTTTAAAAAAGGATAATAATTGGCCCATTTTATTTTCGATTAGAATAAAATTAACGTTTTAAAAGTAAAATGTGAAAATATAAAGTTATTTTTCGTTCGTTTATCGTTAAAAATCTCTCCATAATGGGTACGTGACGCACATTAGCTTTTTTGTAAAATATTCTAATGACAATTAAAATTTTCAAAATAAATAGGATTTTACGCTTTTATTAATTCAAATACTCTTTTATCATAAATAATATCTGTCTATATCTCTGAGATGAGGTATTATGATTACTTGCATTATTTACATTATTCAGACTGTTATGTTCGTCTTCATTGTCATATTCACAACGTTTCGGCCGTTGTACGCTCCGGCCTTTATGTCTATGTCTCTCTACATATCTGTCTATATCTCTGAGATGAGGTATTATGATTACTTGCATTATTTACATTATTCGGAATGTTATCCTCATCTTCATTGCCATATTAACAACGCTACGGCCGTTGTACACACCGGATTTTATGTCTATGTCTCTCTATATATCTGTCTATATCTCTGAGATGAGGTATTATGATTACTTGAAATATTTACATTATTCAAACTGTTATGCTCGTCTTCATTGCCACATTCACAACGTTTCGGCCGTTGTACGCTCCGGTTTTCTTCAGGTTATTGGAATTTCGAACTGAACCCTTTATTTCATCTCCCGGGATAGATTGTTCTAGTTCCACGTGTCATGCCTCCCCACGGATGTCTCAGTTATTTGCCTTTAACTCAACTCTCCAAATATGGTTCAACACTGCTGAAGCTTGTTATTGAACTCACAACTTTTTGGGTCTTGTCACTGAATCTCACCAACGTCTTTATTCACTGGGCCATATGTCCTTGAGGACATTTTACCTGGTGGACGAGATAAAGTGTTCGGTTTCGCTTGGTTTGGTTTGTTTTACGGTATATCAACCTCAGTGTGTCATTTAATTCCGACAACCGGTAATATTTTTGTTTTGTCAAAAATATATTTTTGGTAAGATTTTTTTCCTCAAAAATGTATAGCTGGTAATATAATTTCAAAAAATGTATTGCTGGTAATATTTTTTTTTTCAAAAAACGTATTGCTGCTAATAGATTTTTTTTTTTTCAAAAATTTATTTCTGGTAATAATTTTGTTTACAAAGTATTTCTGCTATTAAAACCTATTTTTACACTTTTATAATGTCTTTTACCTCAGTTTCTGGGTTAACTATTTGCCCATAGCTTGGACCCTAACAGGTGCTACCACCCCGGGTCAGGGTGGACCTGGGAACACCAGCAATTAAGAAGTGGTTCCACGCTCCTCAAAGCCTCCTGATCAGAGGCCTTGCTGTTGGACGTAGTTTATCATCTTACCCTGCAGGCGGATGTAGTTTATCGTCATACCCAAGACGGATAAAGGTTCAAAATTCCAATCACCTGAAGAAGGCCGGAGCGTACAACGGCGGAAACTTTGTGAATATGGCAATGAAGTTGAGGATACCAGTCCGAATAATGTAAATAATGCAAATAATCATAAAGAATATTTTGTAATTTACGCCAACTCAGCCTGAGATAAACAATCCAAATATTTAGCATTGACACGGAAGTCACCTTGTCAGCGAGATGACTTTCTTTATGTTAACCTTACAATAATAAGCGCCTTTCATGTCCTGAACGTACTAATTATTTCGCTGTGAGAGATTAGTTAATTACATATATTATTGATCTGCTTAGAACCGCGCTTGATTTTTGTGAGACGTCATATCGATGAAATATTTCAAAAGTCGCTCCAGGACAATGATTGCTGTCATCATTATCTAGAATTGTCTTTAATCAATATCCAACTCAATAACAGAATAAGACACAATGAAGACGTCTGTTTAAATGCATTTTCCACCCGTATGAATTATTTCGAAACAGCTGAGTTGAAGTTGAAAGACTTTATTGAATCTATTGCTAGGTCAGCTGCTAAGAAATTAGGTTCACTATGTGTTGCCAGACAATGTTTGCCTCCAGAATCTATATTACATATCTATGAATCTACCATTCCTCCATGCTTAAAATATTGCTGTCACATAGGGTCCGATGCTCCTGCTAGTTATCTAGAACTCTTTCATAAATTCCAAAGAATCAGCAATATTATCAGTCCTGATCTGCCAGATCAGCTTCAGTCATTTTCCTAACGCCATAATGTTGCTTATCTGTTTCTTTCCTATAAATACCTTCTGCTAATTGTTCAGATGTGCTCCTTCCTATCGTACCTAGACTTTTTGAATTTAATCGAAGCACTTGACTGGCGTCGGGATCTCATTAATCTATCAGGTCATCCTATAAGTTCTGTCCGAATTTTACCTTTTTTTTAAAATGAACAAAATTTAAAGAGTATTTTATAAAGTCTAATGGAGCTGAACATTGTTTTTATGTTTAGATGCATTTAAACTGATCAAATTTTATTTTAGAGAACAATAAAATTAAATTCTGTTTGATTAAAACCCTTCTAACATGGAAGTACCCAAGAATCATTTGAGCCACATAAGGAAAATCAGCAGCCGAAGCGACTAGAAACATTCACTCAGTTTATGGAGAGGAATGTGTGAATGAAAGAACTTCCAGAAGATGGTTTGCAAAATTCAGAAGTAGAGATTTCACACTTGAAGATGAAAATCGTCCAGTTGAGTTTGATATAAACTTCTTGAATCAGCCCTTGGAGAAAATCCTGCTTTATCAGTTGAGGAATTGGCAATGGTTCTCAGTTCAAACCATACAACTGTTCATCTTCATCTTCAACAACTTGGAAAAGTTCCTAAACTTGGAAAATGGGTGCCTCATGAATTGTCTGAAAACAACTTCAAATCCCGAGTTGACACCTGCTCTTCTCTCCATTCTCGCCAACTTGTTTCACCTTTTTTGGATAGACTTGTGACTGGCGACGAAAAATGGATCTTTTATCGAAATGTTAAGCCTCATAGACAGTAGCTTGGTAAAGGAGAAGGACCCCAGCCACAGCCGAGAAGGGAACTTCATGGCAAAATGTTCTTCTTTCAATCTGGTAGAATCACCAAAGAATAATCCACTTTGAATTCTTACCACCTAATGCAACAATTAATGCTCAAATATACTGACAGTAATTAGAGCGTTTGAACCAAGCTTTGAGGAAAAAAAGACCTGCTCTAGTGAATCGAAAAGAGGTGATGTTTCATCAGGACAATGCGCGACCACACACAGAAAGAATCAGGTCACAAAAGATCGAAGAACTTGGTTGGGAGAAAATTCCTCATCCACCTTATTCTCCCGATCTTGCTCCTTCAGACTATCATTTGTTTCGTAGCTTACAGAATCATTTGGAAGAAACAGGTTTTGTAACACAGGAAGAGGTTAAAATTGATATTTGTGAGTTCTTCGAATCAAAGCCAAAAGAATTTTCCAGTAATGGAATTAGTAAGCGTGTTAATAGATGGAAGGAAGTCATAGATAATCAGGGAAAATACATTGTTGATTGAATCTCTCATTAAATGTAACATTTGGTCACTTGTTTTCTTTATTCAAAATTCGGACAGAATTTATGGGATAACCTAATATATTTGAGCTGGCTAGATGTAACCGTAAGTTCTATGCTAACAGTTTCTTTGCTCGCTTGTGAAATTCTCTTCCCGCTACATCCTTTCCAGTCAACTTTCATCTGCAAGATTTTAAATGCAATATCAATCGTTATCTAATGTCCTCCGAATTACTCTTTCATCTTTCTGCTAATTATTGATGTTTCTGCTTCTAATTCTTCCACACCGTGTAACCCCCTTGTGTCTTAGTGGCTTTACTCTCTTGCTTGGGGTGATACTGATTAAGAATAAGTAACCTATTCAATTTCAAATACGAAGACGTTCCAAGTTATTAAGAAAATTGGCCTGACAAATTATTAAGAAAAATTTATTCCGATTTTTTCGGAAATAGATTGAAAAATATTGCTTTTTTCGGGGTTGAAATGCAAAATGTTTGCATCAGAAACAAATATTATTGTTTTATATTATTAAATTAATAATTTAAAAAAAATATCGTAACATCATATCGTGGTCAGTGAGGTCTGGGAAAAGATGTATAACTGAATAAATCCTATGACAATCTCGTACCTGAAAATCATGTGTGTCCAGAAACGAATAAGTGTCAGCACATAGGAGAGTGCCAACATTAGAAATGGTAATTGAAATGAATGAGGAAGGAAGGAAACAATGATATAAATGAAGAAAAGAATGAAAAAGGAAGAGATAAAATGAAAAATATGACAGAAACAACAAGGAAGTACAAAGCGAAGCAAGGCGAATGAAAGACTGGAAAATAACGATAAAGAAAATGAATATTTCTAAAAGAAAAAGAAAAATGGTAAATGAAGGAAACTTCGAAAAAAAATGAAAGGAAAAAACGACGACATAAAATAATCAGAAAAAATACGACATTCAGATCAAACTCTTGGACGATAAATAAAAATAAAAATTTGCAAAAATAGAAGCAAGGGAAAAGATTGATTGATTTAAGGTTTATCAACCTCTTGAAGATTATTCAAAACCATTATTTTTCAGATTTTAAGAATGTTTTGGAGATAACTGTGATTTACTGACACAAGTGCTACTATTTAATCCATAGCTAAGGAGTAAAAGCCGCGGATTCGCGCCTTTTCCAGGGCATTCGCAAAGTGAATATAACTCGAGAGGAATGGGAAATAGCTTCTTCTATTTCCAGTTCCGATCCGTTAAACTATCCGCTCATCCAAGCATACAGTACCTGCCATTAGGAAAAACAACCCCCCCATCTAAGTACTGACCGGGCTCAATGCTGCTTAACTTCGCACGAGAAGCAGTGTTTCAAAGTGATATGACCGTCAGTCGCATGTAGATGTATGATAAAGTATAAGAATCCAAAAGAATTGTAGAATGTAAAAAAGAAAAAAATATGAATCATGAAATTTATTTAAAGTAGAGCCGAAAAAAAAAACTGAACACCAAAGTTTGGCAATGGCCTGGGAACCAAATTGCAAATTTTTGTTATTGAAAAAAAACTCTTTTTCTTATTACCGCTGGGTCAGCGCTACGGTCATCTCGCATAACTTGCTGACACATTTATCGGCGTCAACGCAGTCGCTTAGAAGAATTGAAAACTTGTTCGTGGGGCGCAGGTAAATATGATATTTATTTTCTGTCCTAAAGGAACATAACTTTTTTTTTGTTTGTTTTGGTAGATAAACAATAACCATTTCTGAAAGAATTGCAAACGTGTTTTTTTTTCCTTCCTTTTCCGGCTTTGTGGCGCTTTCGATTGGAAACTTGCATATAGACAGCTTCATGTGGGAAGATTAAAAAAGTTTTTTTCTTCGAAATTAAGACTTGTTGTTGCATATTGATCAGATATCTTTTAGAAATATCTTCTAACCCGTATTTTAGCAAATATTTGCTTTTTGTGATCGGGATTCTTATTTCAACGCAATAGTTAATAACTTCATCTTGAAAACCATTTTCTTGTTATACTATTTTTGGCCTTTTGAATATCCAATAACTTTGACGCTTGTTTCTTACTAAGTTGAGATTTGTAGAAAAAAAAACAAACTTAGAGCAATATTTTGTCTTTGTCTTCCAGCTATTTTTTCCTAATTCCATTAGATTTTAATATACTCAGCAAAAACCCAAATGAACAGCTTGCTCGAGCTATTCTCATAGAACATCTGTTTTAATTTCTCCGTTGTACTCGAGTTTTTTTTTTTCTTATTTTTTTTTTTTTAAGCAGCTAAGCTGCTTAAAAAAAACATTATGAATGTTCTCTTTTGTTGCTGAATAAATATGAATTTCCTATCGCCGGACTTCAGCGATATTTGCACAAGACCCCTAACCCATTAATCATTCAGGCATTAACATTAACGGTAGCCTTAACAGCGTGTTTCAAAGACAAGATGACAAACTGTTTTGAATTCAGAATTTTTCTTCTCATAGACTAGTTGCCAATCAAGAGTATGGAGTCTGGTGTCAGAAATGTATTTTTGCCAAAATTTATGTAACGACCAGAATTCGAACTTGGTTCGCATGTTTTGCCCTTAACCGTTACACTATCCACACATACTAGTCGAGGTGTACAACTTGAATATAAAAAAAATGGATTTGGGATGTTTATTTTCAAATTATATATTACATGCTCGTATCGCAAACCCCGATTTCCTACATTTGATCCTCGGCGTTTTTATGCTAAGCATTTTTTTTGTTCGTATTATGTGTTTTTACTCAGCTGCTCCCTATGACTCGTGGATGGAGAAGAGTGCTGTCTTGTTTTCAAGTAAACCCATCACAAAACTGATATGTCTCATCCCTGAAGATTTTGTTTTGCGGCATCAATTTCCAACTACACAAAAAGGAAAGATCAGCTTGACACATTTGCAAAAGTGACATCGGGGCTTGGATGATTTTTCTTTACCAATATATACGAGGCTGGCTGGGTATGTCGTACCTATGTAACGCTTATCGTCTCAGAAAATGGAATTTATCAGATGAGTCCTTCTATATAGCGCTTATAGAGTGATTCTCCTTTTCCTTTCTCAACCTATGGATAAAATATTAAGAAAAAGTAATTAGGAGCCGATACCATTAACTTCCACACGAACAGTCATAGAGATTCGAACCTTACAGATTTAAAAGCAAGTTGAGGACGCATGGCCCAGTGGATAAATTCGTTGTTTGAAGTAATCCTGTGACTTGATCTAAAGAGTTGTGAATTCAATACCTGGCTACAACAGAAGTGAAAAAAAAACTTGGAGAGTTGAGTTACTAAAGGGAAATAACTTAAACAGAAATATTCTGAAGAGGCATGGCACGGGGAACTAGGACAATCTACCACGATGGACGAAATAAAGAATTCGATTTAAAATTCCAATCACCTGAAGAAAACCGGGGCGTGCTACGGCCGAAACGTCATGGATATAGCAACAAAGATTATGACAACAATCTGAATAATATAAATAGTTTAAATAGCTACAATAGCCCATCTCAGATGTAGATAGATAAGTTGAGGAGTGTTATGATTGCCAACGCATTGACATAGGATGTTAGGCTCTATATTTAATCTAAAACTCTGGATGAAAATCAAATAAATGCTAACTCTCAGAGATCAAGTAGTAAATGAAGTTGTCACTCTAAATTAATCAAACAAATCGATTACTCAAATGCTGAATCTTCTTCTTCTATGTGACTTCATGACATGAGCGATTAGGGCTCTCCGCTATTTCCTTTCCTTTGTAACTTTTAGTAAGATTTTCTTTTCTCCATCACTACCACCTCTTACCATTCATTTACATAATTTTGTTAGTAAGATTACTGACTTTCCATTGTCCATTTTAGTTTCAGTGAACCCTCTGAGTGTCAAATTCTCTAAGCTCTCTTTCCTCAACATATGTCCTAGAAATTTCAACAATCGCTTCTTGATTCTAACTATAAGCGTCTTTTTTGTTTCCATTTTCCTTAAAACAACATCATTAGTCCCAGGTTAAACCCATGGTTATTTTCAGCATCCTTCTGAAGAACCACATCTCATTTGCATCAAATTTCTTTGAGGCAGTTGTCCAGCATTCACTGCCATATCGGAGGGCCTAAATTACACAACTGTTTTTCTTTGTTTCTAAAGAATGTCCCCTTTTCTTAACACTCTCCTTATATTATGGGACAAAATCTGCGAAAGATTAGAACGGCATACTATGCCTGTTCTGAAACTATCCAATCATTCGAAAAAACTTGAAAACAGGGAGCTGCTTATAACTTGGTAACCAATCAGAAGACAAGTTACTGCTCCCTCTCCACTGAGATTACTCATTCAGTAAGAAGACACATTCAATTTAAGATATGTCTTGTGTGATCGTCGCATTCACAGCTCTGGTGGATCAAATTTTGCTTAAAATTTCGACATTAGTCACCGTAAATTATTCGAATAATCAAGAAGACTTCCGAAGGTGTTTCAATGAGTGAAACCGTGATAAACCTTTTGTACCGACGCTTTGAAATCTAAGCGGAAGTCTGTTGAAAGTGATCCACATACTGAAAGAATTTCAACAAATAGAATACCTTGAAATGTAGAACGTACGCAGGCAACAATCATAGAAAATCAGACATCGAAATAACGTGAAAGCTCTTCCGATTTCAACGATGATTCTGGATTTATCCATTTATTTTGAATATCTCGACTGCCTATTCATTATCTCTCGTGTAGGTTTATTCTGCAAAGTATTGTCTTACGCAGAAATGTCACCCGTTATTTCTACTTTCAGCATTTCGTTCCATGCAATTTCTATCTATTTCTTAAACTTAAAAAGTTCCCTTTGACAGAAGGGATATTTTAGAGTGTGGTTGATCTTATAGAGAATGTGATGACAAAACTGTTTTATCAAAAGTGGAAGGAACCCTTGTTTAAGTGTGTGAAGCTCAATGATAAGTAATTCGTAGAAGGATAAAAGCGCCATTGATCTAGATAAGCTAGGTTTTTGATAATATTAAATTGATAGATCATTTTTTTAAAAATATTTCTTATATTATTTTAATATAAATGTTTAAGAAGTAATGCTCTTCGCTAGCAGCTATGCTAAATTCGTATTTCTCGCTAGAGCCGTTTTTTTATCCCTGGTAATAATGATTGCACATATTGATTTGAAAATTCCCAGGCCCCCTACACAAGGAAGATTCTGGGAACTCAATCTTCCTACATTTATTACTCTGTTAATTATTCCTTTTCCGTAACATATTGAGCTAAACTCTGGATTCCATAACGGATACGGGTGTTTTCTTCTCGCTGAGAAGAAATGGATAACAAGCTCGTCTCGACAATTACTACTGAATTTGATGTTGAAGTTCAACTTCGTAAATGCTGAAAGAAAATTCCCTTCCCTTGTGGACGAGATAGTTGTATGTTTCTCCCAGTTTACCAATGTGCGAAGTTCGATTTCATTTTATTAATGCTATTTCTAAAACTAGAACTTCCCAATAAAATATAAAAACTTCCCTATAAAATATAAAATCTTCCCTATAAAAATATCGCTGCATTACAATCTTCAATATTATATTTCATAAACAGAACTACTCAATGGCTGGAACGGTTGTTGATATCCAATGTTCAAGCACAGGGAAAAGTCTTAGTTTTCAAATGAATTTCAAAAACCCTAGACGATTTTTATTTACAAGATTGGCGCAATACAATCTTGCCTTCTCATATTGTACTAACCTGAATCTATTAACACAATGAATGGTTTACTGGCCATGTGTACAAGACAAAACGTAAACGTCTAGATTTATAGTGCAGATTTTAAAGGTAGCTAGATAGGTCTCCCCACTTGTAAATTTGATACACACTAGATTTCATTACCCTTTGGAATATTCATAATTAAATTTAATAAATAACCAAAGGAAACAACAGGTGCTTACCGAAACAAATGACGTGGGATTTGATAAATGAGACTATTTTTGTAAGTTATGCCTCTTCATAAGATGTGGAAAGTTTAGCTTTTAAGTGGTTTCGTAACAGGCACTCATTGAATATTGATTTTGGGCAGCTGAATTAGCGTAAGTGTAAAATGAAAAAAAATATTAAGATCTAAAATTTCAGGGGAATTTATAAGCATCGCCTTTAAATAGATAGATAAATACATAATGAACCAACACATACACAAACATATATATATATACCATGTGTAACAGTAAAATTGTCCAATTCTTAGATTAAGCTCTGAACCGCTATATCTCACAATTAATTAAAGATATCTTACTGGAATGGGGTTTTATAACATTATTTAACTCTACTTTGAGCAATAAGAATGTATAATTACTCTCCAAGCTTAACAGAAGAATTACGATGAAAATTGAAAATCAATCCTAAAATGATAATTATATGCTCGTCATTAATTAATCATAGCTAACTATCGGAAGCTCATGTAGGATGAAATAAAATTCATATATATATATATATATATATATATATATATATATATATATATATATATATATATATATATATATATATATATATATATATATTCATGAATTATTCACACAAAAACTAATGCAAAGGTTAATGATTTTATTGGCGAGAAATCCATCATCGCAAACAATTCAAATAATATACAAAAACCTCCGAATCCGTTATGAATGAAATGATCCTTGTTTATATAAATTTCTGCCGTATTAGTTTTTATTTTTACTACAAGCTTTCGTCTGTTCCTACAGACATCTTCAGGTATAGAATAGATGTTGTTCTTGTTTTTTTCTCTTAGTAATAAGAGGACAACGAAAATATATGTATTGTTGTATCCGAAAATGCTATTGGAAATGAGTTATTTCTCGCCAATTAAATCATTAACCTTTGCATTAGTTTTTTGTGTGAATAATTCATGAATTTGTAAATTGATTGCACGTTTATCATATATATATATATATATATATATATATATATATATATATATATATATATATATATATATTCCAAGATCATTTAACCTTCTAAATTTCTGTTTTAGAGTAACAAGGTATCTCTCAGGTTCAATGTACCATTTCATTTTCACGTTATTCACTGCTCTTTGGGCTGTATAAACTAAAACTCCTCTTTCACGTGCCAAACGTCTTATGAATTGAGTCGGATCATTTCTAATTGATCGCTTTAGCTCTAAGTTGAAACGATGATTCCTTTTCCTGTTTTGACCTCCTACTGTTCCTTCTTTTTTAAAACTCATTCACCGTTTTCTTGATGGTTGTTGAATGGACTTTGACGATGAAGCCAGAGTATGAATGTAGGTACCATTAATGAAGGGCTGAATCAACTTTTTTTTTCTCACCATTGCTCAGTTGGGAAGACAGTGAAACTGACAGAAAACGGTTTTATCCAGTTCTCTTTCTAGCTGATAAACTCAAAGGATTTTTCAGTGAATCTTACGAGAAATGGTGTCAAGATGGCTAAACGCCTTATCTGAAAATCTGGAAAAAAGTAAAATCAAAAGAAAATCACTACGCATTAATATAAAGAAATGCATTTTGTTTTTTTTGGTAAGTGTAGTTTTATTTATAACAAAAACAAATCAAATAATACAGCAGGACCTTTTTTTCCGTTTTGAATAGCAAAAAAAAAAATACATTTCTTTACGGTAGTGCGTAGTGATTTTCTGCAAGGAAAGTCTGTAAAAGAAGTAAATAGGCCAAGTTTTCTGATTACGCCTGCGTAGGTACTACGCAGTAAATTAGTAAACATGATGGCAGTAATAGGGGACGAATGACCAAAAAGAAGTCCGATTTTTTCTTGTCGATAACTCCAAAATTATGAAGGTTTCTTCATAAATTAATTGTTAATCCGAGTTCAACATGTACATTTGCACGCAATTATGAAGATTTTGGAAAAATTTTAAGGGATATTAGCGCTCGGGAAACAAAAGCAAAATTTACCCCTTCTTTTCCGTTTCTTCCTCATTTGATATATTCCCTTTGTCTCTATATAACTCTTTCTCTTTCCTTCGTGTCTTACACTATTTTCATTTGTCCATCTTAACTCTTGCTTTTTTTTTTTTACTTTCTCCCCTTCCCAATTCTCTTGCCAGTTTCTCTGCTATGCAAGTTTATCTTCCTCTACTTTACCCCTCTTTCTTTTCACTCATCACTTCGCTTTCGTATTTTTCTCATTTGATTTAATAAATGCTTTACCTGTTGAAAATCCAAACCCCTTTTCTTTTTCTATGACACACTATCCCCCTATTTTCTGGTTTCCTTTTTTTTTTACTCCTTAAAACGAGTTTCATTACTTTTCTCAGTTTTTTTTGTCTGGTAGAAATAGAATTAAAATTACTAAAGCGAAGAAATTATTTTGTAGAGAATTAGGGAAAATAGTAAAAAAAAAAAAACTAAATGGTATTTTTCTAATTTCAAGTAAAAAAAAATGTGTAAGAGAAAAAAATGGAAAAAGAGTTTTATTTATTTTTCTGACATGAAAGTGAGATATTTTTGGTATTTATTTTTTCTTTTCATTCGAATTAACTTGATCTACGAGGGTCCGTCAGCTGGAGACACACCTTGTTAATAGAAGCGCATGTTGGGGATTTTGGGGAATGTAGACGCTTGAGAGAAAGATCTGCTGATGTTCTGAAGCGTACTGAAATATATAAGCGAAACGTGTATAAAATAAAAGATAAAACTGCACCTTTCTACGTATTTCTGCAAAAGTTCGGGGCATATTTAATTCAAAATAAAGGATTGACTTTGTTTTAAGGACGAGAACCAGAGAAGAATTATTTCCAGTTTAAAAGACATTCTCAGGCCTCAGATAAAAATAGCATTATAGTCTGATTAATTTTCATTAATGTTTTCATACTTACTGATTATTTTACGTTTCGGCCGCTGCATTCTCCAGCCTTAATCGAATTTCAGTCTGAAAAGTACATGGTCTTTTAGAATATCTATGGAAGTAAATAATACACTTTAATGTTAATTGGAAACTCATAATAAAAAACGAGTTTAGTACGAATCGGTAAGCAAACCCTCTCCCGGGGATTTATTCATTCGGCAAAGAAACTGCATTTACTGAGCCTGGTTACTGTATTACCGTCTCATTCACCATCAGAACGCATTTATTTATGCTTCGAATTTTGCACTTTTCATGTTTTAAATTTTGTTTTTTTAATAGAATATCATATTACTCAATTCTACCCGCCTATTTTCAAAAGATAAAAGCGTCATTGGAAGGGAGGAGGAAAAGACTGAAGATAAATCGATAGGTATATCAAAAGACGATTTTGAAGTTTGTCTTGGAAAGTTTTAAAAAGTAGATGCTTGGATTTTAACGCAAGACCGGAAACCAACGAGAGAGAATCTACTTCCCACCTCTCTCTCCCTCTCTCTCTTTATCTATCTATCTATCTATCTATCTATCTATCTATCTATCTATCTATCTATCTATCTATCTATCTATCTATCTATCTATCTATGTCTGTTCATTATCTATCTATCTATCTATGTCTATTCATTATCTATCTATCTATCTATCTATCTATCTATGTCTGTTCATTATCTATCGATCTATCTATCTATCGATCGATCTCTCTATCTATGTCTGTTCATCTATCTATCTATCTATCTATCTATCTATCTATCTATCTATCTATCTATCTATCTATGTCTATTCATTATCTATCTATCTATCTATCTATCTATCTATCTATCTATCTATCTATCTATCTATCTATCTATGTCTGTTCATTATCTATCTATCTATCTATGTCTAATCATTATCTATCTATCTATCTATCTATGTCTGTTCATTATCTATCGATCTATCTATCTATCGATCGATCTCTCTATCTATGTCTGTTCATCTATCTATCTATCTATCTATCTATCTATCTATCTATCCAGCTAACTAGGTATTTATGTTTCTCTATTTCTTTTTTCTCTTTCCCTCCCTCTTGTTTTAAGGCTGAGTTTTATATACATTTAAGTTTAAATGTATATCGTTTTTTATTTTATCACCACCTCATATATCTGTTTTAAATCTGCTAGTTTACATTCAGCCCCCACTCTTATGATGATGCCAATGTCATTTACATTGTACTTCGTTACACCTTCAGCATGAAAGATATATTTGCTTAATATGTTTATAGAAAATTAAAAATGAATTTATAAACGTCTCCGCCATCATGAAAAACTGCAGAAACCGGAAAGGCGTTCATCATTTAATCCAAATAACAGAATTTCCAAAACGCGACTCGCCCATATTTCACAATGTGCCTTTGTTGCGTTCGGATGTTAGCGTATAGGCTCTGTGAACATGTAAAGATTAACATGAAGTCAAGATGAGAAAAATTAGTACAGACTTTTATAATAAGATCACCTAAACTACAACGCCCAGTTCTTTACATGCATGCTATTTCTAACAGTCAAGGGATAAATCATGATTTAGCCTTTTTGTAAATTCCCGCTTTCATGAATAAATACAGACTCTTACCTACATCTGAATAACCCAACGGACTTTGATAAAAAAGAGAAACATTTGCTATGAATAATCTGTAACTGAGAAAATCTGTATATGTTTAAATAATTGTTTCTTATTTGATAAGACGTTATATCCAGTTCTTTGTATATCCTCTGATGTTGTTTTCTTCTTCATCAGAAGTGTCGCTTTTCCACTTTTCTCTTATAAGCTAATGTCTCTCTTTGTGTTTGTCTGTATTTAAGAAACTATAATGCAGATAATTTATCTTTGCCATTGCTTCTATCTCTCCAAAGACATATAAATTCAAAAATGACTGTCAATTCAGTTAAGAAATTAATAGAAAATCAGTCAGTCAGTTATGTGCCATGCGTGATGCTTGCTTATGCGATCATGTATCTTTCGATACATGACTGATGAGGCAGATTTTTCCCGCAGTAGGTTGCTATTTCTTTCTGTGGTAGACCAGTTGCTATCCACGGTTATAAAACCCGGTCTGTCCTGCTATTTACCCATATCTTGGGGAGAAGAAAAGGATTCATAACTTTCCCAAGGTTATTAACACGTAAGCAAATGTAATAGATTTGACTAGAATTCGAACTCTTTTCTTAAAGTGAGAGAGAGAGAGAGAGAGAGAGAGAGCACATTCCTCAAAATAAATATGTAGTATCCATTCATACAATTTCAAACTGAGAAGGTTGTGTGGCCTAAAAATGAACTGTTAGATTTTGCAAGTCAAAATATATCGGCGCATTTACTATGCTTTATATACAAAAGACTAATCCAGCGAATCACGCAGGTTTAAGAGAGTTCGAACCCTGTAGACGTTATTGTGGATTCTAGGGTCAGAGGATCCTCACGCTAGATGTTTTACAGGATATGGAATTCATACGTTTCCAAATGTATTTATACTAGAAAGTCTCTTGAGACACAATTTGTTAAATACCATTCTATGAATATAACAGACAAACGTCACTTTTACAGGTTTTCTCACCATCTATGTATTTAGGCCATTATCTTTCAGTGTTAGAAAACGCGAAATGTTCATAACTTTCATTGATATTATCACTATGGACAAACATCTTTGAATCTCATTCCGATTCCAGGGTAAGTGGAAAAAATACAATCATTTCTCCATTGCTTTCAACAGCATTGTCAAATCATCTTGAATCCAATTCAATAACAGAGTAAGACATCCCCAAACAAAGACATTACTCACAAGGTGTATAAGCGAAACCAGACTGTAAGAGAAAATATTTTACTAATATCTAAGTTAAAATCTCAAATACTCCAACAAGAATTTAGTTATAACAGAGAATTTTGCCGCTATTCATCATATTGGTAACAATTTCTAGATCACTCTGAAACATCGTTTACTTACGATCAACGAAGTTAAGCAACGTAGAGCCAAGTCAGTGCCTAAAAGGTTGATCGCTTGGGAATATCAGGTGCTGTAAACCTCGATGTGCGAGGGGTTTAATAGGTAATGTCTCGGAATTATTAATCGGAAAGTCGTGTTCAAATTCCCGAAGGGTTCGTTATATTCACTTACGCGCAAATAACCTTAGGAAATGTATGAATACAACACTTTTCTCCCCAATTATGGGTTAATTAGTAAGACTTGTATCACTAAAGCATTATTGTCTAAAAAAAATCTTAGTATCTAAACATATTTTTTGGCATGAATAACCTTCATTGGGTTGATAAATCGTAGAAAATGAGTCAATCAAAAACAATTGTTCGATAGCAGGTGACAACATCAGTATAATTGTTCGACATTCACAATTGTCTGGCTCGTTAGAAAAGTAAAAAGCCGCTTAATATTAACGAAAACATAGTCTACCAAGGGCACTGGTGTCAGTCTACTTCAATGCAACTTGGTCTGTTGGGAGCAATTACGTCCGTTTCGCATTTTATAGTTGACATTTAAGCATGACGAGCCGTTTTCTTTATCCTAAGCTCTGATGTATACTTCCTTTCAATGGAGATTTCATATATATATATATATATATATATATATATATATATATATATATATATGTGTGTGTGTGTGTGTATGTGTGTGTGTGTGTGTGTGTGCAAGCTTCATTAAATATGACAGACAAGTTCTTAAGATCACATAAGAAATTATATAAAAAATTAAAGCACCTTGTCTGTCATATTTAATGAAACTTGCATGAAAAAAGGTTTGTTTCGTAAATACACTATATATATATATATATATATATATATGTGTGTGTGTCTGTGTGTGTGAGTATTTACGCAGAATAGATTCATTCGGATCTGTTTCATTAATAACATTTTTCTAATAACCCTTTCTAGTTCTTTATTGAGCTTCTTCATATTAAGTTGTGATTCATCAACGAAGTGGCCGTAGTTTTTTTTTTTACACAACTACTTCAGTTCTCCTCTGAGATCCTCGTCATGTGTTAACTACACACACACACACACACACACACACATATATATATATATATATATATATATATATATATATATATATATATATATATATATATATATTCATTTATAAAACTACAGACAAAAGTTCATTTTTCCATCAAGACATTCATTTCTGCAGTTCACTGCAACCAGCAAACAAAAATTTATTTTTCTCCTGATGATGGCCATGTTGGCCGAAACTAGTCAAGGAATCTAAATAAAATAATAAATAAAAACGAAGGAATATTAATATACAACCCAGTGTGTCTGAAGATTTTAATTTCTTAATTTTTATTATTGTTCAATATATATATATATATATATATATATATATATATATATATATATATATATATATATATATATGTTTGTGTGCGTATATATCTGTGTGAGATAGGATCACATGATACAATTCAAACCCGTGCGTTCTAATATTGTGCATTTAACGGAAATAAACTTTTATCTAATGCTACGTAATATCCAGGCTACTGAGTTAATAGTCTTCATGCAATTTATCGGTGTTTAATTATTACGCAAGAGTCTTTATGGTGACTGAATAATGTGAGCAGATAACACCCAAACTTTTGCTTGAAACTCAGCAAATCTACTGCCAAGTGACTCAAAATTATTTTTTTGCGTGTGTGTGTGTGTGTGTATGTGGTGATGAACATTCGACAGAAAACATCCTAGGCTTTTGAAAGCTCGTATGTTCCATGACAATGTTCAATTTTACAAACGCCCGGAGCGAACAAAAATCAGTATAACGACAGAAAATCTGTGAAAAAAATTCGTGAGACTTGTCTATGAGAACAGTCGCTGAAAGCTCTGTAAGATTTCTCATATGGCTAGCAGCAATTATGGAATTTGCCAAGAGACCATCGTCTGGAATATGTCCTATAGAATATTATATATATACATATGTCCTATAGCATATGATATATATATATATATATATATATATATATATATATATATATATATGTGTGTGTGTGTGTGGGGGGGTGTCTATCTCCTATATATAATTAAGTATGCGATTTTAAAGACAAAATTTCCTAAAACGCCGTTTTGATGTCTGCATAATAAGAATGGTATAGAGTCTCTACCGATTCACTGCCTGTACTAAATAGCAGAAACCACATCACTTGAGGACTTTCAACAGCAGCAACAACTAAAATGGATAGCTCATATAACTCGAATAGAAAATATTTCACAAGATTTTTATCACACACATTGAAATCAAAAAATTAGGTTGGAACGTCTCCCTAGATCTAATTTCAAACTTTTAACCATTGTACCACCCGCACATCCAATCGTACAGCACATGTTATCCCAAAGCGATCATCAATCTTGGTACTGACAAATGTTGACATTGATTAACTTCGGTGATCGTACGAGAACCTTGTTTCAATGTCGTATGGACGTAAAGGCTAAGAGGTTAGGTAGGAAACCTCCATCCTTACTGGAAAGAATGATAAAGCTACTGGACTAAAGAAAATTACCTTTCTGAAAAAATTGTTTTAAGAGAAAGATTTTTTTATAAATTTCACCGACAGAATCACTTGTTGCTTGGTCAGTAAATGTTGAATTTTTCCCCATAAGGTAATATTACCATTACTATTGTAATCCAATAACATAAAATATCTGGAAGTCAGAATTCATTAGCACACCTTAGGAATTAGAGTTTGATTCTATCTTACTCTTAGCGAGGGCTGTTTTATAGCGGATGCCCTAGGAGCTGAGCAGGACAGTAAAAATACATTAAAAAGGCGGTTTGAGTGTTTATCGATACTTTCCCTGGCACCTAATATAACAGAAGTCTAATGTGGGACTCTTACGGGCAGATAATATCCTGAACTAGAGACAAGTCATTTCGGCGTTTCATTCTTTAGGAACGCTAGAGGCTCTATGAATTGACCCTAGACATCTCTCGAAAATGTGCTATTGCCTGCAGTTATGCTCCTCCTTAGATTGAACTGATTAACAAAGGCTACATGCTAAATGTGTTTTTATCATTTATATCTACCTGTATGAGTCTTATATCATGCCCAACTTAACATTTATTGCTGAATAAATACAAGACATTTACATACTCACATTTTTTGTCATTCATTCCTTATGTTTGAGATATTGACAGATTAGGGACAATTATGTTGACTGATTTTATAATTAAATTGCTTATCTATTTAACTAAACCATTTGATGCAGTGAAAGAGGCAATCGTCTTATGATTTAGATCACAGTTTTGAGTGTTGATTGCCTCACCTTGACTGCTAATGAAATTCACTTAGCTACAATAGGTTCCGTTCTATTTAGTAATATAAAGAAATAGATATAGCCATATCTGTGTGTGTGTGTGTGTGTGTTTGTATCTGTCTCTGTCTCTGTCTCTGTCTCTATCTCTCTCTATCTATAGCTCCTTTTTACTGAATGGTATTACAACAATTTCCGGAATTTATCCGATAAGGATGAATTATTTCCTCGGGCAGCCAACTACTAAATTTCAATCCAGCTATGTGGCTCATTCACACACCCAGTAATTCACTCACTATCACTTCCACACTACGGTAACTCCATAAATGATTTTCTTCTAATTTTTAGTGAACTTTAGATGCGTAAAAATAATTTAATTAATTCTAATTTTTTGCGCCCTATGTTTTTATATTATATGAATCTCTGTAAAAATCTTCCACGTGTAGAATTCATTTATGAAATAGTTTCAACCGCATTCATTAGAATCCTTAACATGTCCTATACAGTAGGAGAGAAGTAAGCAATGTAACAAGAGAAGTAATCACTGCTGTATTTGGTAAGTATACTGAAAAGCTAAATGATTGTAAAAAAGAATTGGACGACCACCAAAATGTTCAAACAATTGGAAATGCTTTAAATACGACGAACTCGTTAATACAAATTCAGGCATAGTCAAATCTCTCCAACAAAGAAACGACTTCGTATTACTACAGACGAATTAAATAAACCTGTTATCTAGAATGAAGGGAATTATTCCTAAACTATATAAAAATGGATCAATATTTTCACTTAGGAGTTGAGAGTTTTACAATTAATGCCTGTTGGATATGCGATAAATTTTTGAGTGTGTTAAACTGTCTTTTTTTTTTCTTGATATGGTATTTTGATAGCGTAATTTATATTTGAATTATACTGACAAAACAAAGCCGATATTTGCACGAAATACATTATAATGATTCTTGGACAATTCTAAATGCTTAATCAATACAAATGTTTAAATAAAACCCTTTGTATAACTATTGTCTTTTTTTCCATCGCATTTCGATTTATTTTTATGTTACAAAAAATATACTCTTGCTCAGTGTTCTACTCTCTTTTCACCTCTCTCTCTCTCTCTCTCTCTCTCTCTCTCTCTCTCTTCTCTTTCTATATTGGATGGCACTTCAATATTCGGAAAAATATTTCACTATTCCCTAATGTCTACTGAAGAATTTCATATCGCGTGAATATTAAATTATGTTTTTCTCTTGTTATATTTATCCTAACATTAGCTAAATACAAAAAGGATGTGGAGAGCTGGTATAGGAAGAATATTTTGCCGCAGTTATACGTGTGGATGAATCTGCTTATATTGCAAAACTGTATTAAAAATGCCGATCTATATATAAAAAATCGCATCATTTTTTACGGGTACAGAACTAGTGTTATATAAAGCCCTTCATTCTGTCGAGATTTGCTTTATCCAGTTTTTGTTTCCGAGATGTCTTTAAATAGGCAATACCTGTTATTAGCTAATGGACGAACACCGGATTGTGGCTTGCGAGTGTATCTAAATCAGTAAGCTGTAGTGTGCATAGTTATATATATATATATATATATATATATATATATATATATATATATATATATATATATAGATAGATAGATAGATAGATATGGGCAAATGAAAACTACTGGCGGGGTACAATCGTCTGTTCTTCTGACTCAATAGCATTTCGACCGACATCTTTTTAGGCGTCTCTCTGCCATATTGTTGTATTCAGGTCGAGTAATGCAACCAAAACAGTCTCTTATTAAACGAAATGAAAAGAAAAAAAAATACTAGAATCAAAGAGAAGAGGTGAAAGGGGACGTTTGTATTTCAGAAAAAAAGATTGTTTTATGTGGAGATGGGGCGCCAACCATATGAAAGAAAAAAAAACATATAAATGATATTGAGCGTCTAGCCATGGATAAATTGTTGGTAGAGAGTCTAGCAGGCCGTTAGTTATATGCGATGAATTCACTCCCTAAATGGGTGACCCAGACTTGTGGCTTTGTGTAATAGAAAGCTCAGGATAGTAAATACTGTTAAAAAAATTCCCTTTCGCTTTTACTATATATGTTTCTAACTCCTTTTTATTCCTTTCCATATTATCCATACCATTCCATTCCTATATACGGCGCCATCTCTTTCAATCACTCCACCTTCTTCTTTTGCAAACATTTTTTTTTCAAAATTCGATTTGTTTCTTTTATCCTCACAGAAAATTCTTTTTGATTTTCCAAACCAACAAATAAATTTCCATTTACAATCGTCGGTCGTCCATTTTCATAGAGGTGTAAGTTATGTTAAATAAAGAAAGAAAATATACAAAACAAAGTAAAGATTGACCTAATGTCCGGCAGACATACGAATAAATGATTCTAACACACATGAGCAAGCAAGTGGCGCCAGCAGTTATGCAGAATCAAAGCCAACCGGAAGTTACGACACAGACATTAATGCTGACTTTTGTAATGCTTTCATTTGGGCTAAATCGAAATCATTTTTCTTATTCCTATCAATTCATCTATTGTAATGTGAGGTACAATTCTCTTCCTTTTTTGCCTACAAATACCTTCATTCTTTCTCATCCCCTATATGTATGTATGTATGTATGTATGTATGTATGTATATAACTGTGGGAGAGACAGGGAAAGAGAGAGAGGCAGAGATGGGTAAGCGGCTGAGTGGTTAGGTCATTAGCTCTCTGACGACAGGTTCGAATCTCAACATGGATGATTTGTCAGGAAGTTGACTACTTGAAGGCATAATTCTGGGGAATCGATCCTAGCGGGCGGCACCTTTGGAAAATACCTGAAAAAATATCCTGGTTTCATGTGGGATATTTTGTAGAAGGAACTGTTTGGTTGTAGTCGAAATTTTCGGTAACATGAAGTCAGAAGTTATCTTGACCGAGAGTGATTGAGGGCTGTTTTTGTTTTCAAACTGTTGTTCATGCCAGATTATGCGCCTTCAAACTGTAACTAATGCCCTCTCAGCGTAAATTCCAGAAAAATCACAGGCTATTGAACCAACGCAAATGTGCTAGGTTTGGAGTCTGCTACATGGATTGTCTAGCCGCTCTAGTATTTGTGTGTGTTCAGAAAAGGATTAACCGACCTTTACCTATACATACATATACATATATATTTTTTTAATCACCCCCTCAAGCAAGGATGGAATGTCACTAATATGCAAGAGGTTACATAAAATGAATGTGAGAGAAACGTCTGGCTATAGGTTGGACCGAGGAAAAGATAAAAGCTGAACGAGGTTCAAGAAGATAGAAGATGGTGATTGACGTTGAATTTAAATTTTTGAAGATTGTAGTTATCAGGGAAGCAAGTAAACGGAAGCGAGTTCCACAGGCGGGAAGTGCGAGAAAAGAAACTGTTGTAATAGAAGTGTCAGTTACATTAATCTAATTCAACATTAAACGGGTGGGACCTAGATGCCAATCTAGTAGCACGCTTAAACACGCGTAATCTGTGCACCAAGCGTGGCTGTTCCAAACGACCATCATTTTACGAATTGATAGGATTAAATCAAACACACATCCAGTAATACCGTAACACTTGTGAAGAATATCAGCATGCCAAACCCTGTCAAACGCCTTCGAGATATCTAGAGTTACATCTCGAGCTTCGCTGTTATTATCAAGATCTTGATATACATATTTAGTGATGGCCGTTAGCACATCAGCGTTAGACCTGGCAAAGCGGAAGTCGTATTGTCTGTCAGAGAGTAGATGGTGAGAGGCAACATGCTTAATCACTCCAGCATTGATTAAAGTCTCGAATACTTTGTCGAAAAGAGGTAAGAGACTAATAGGGGGATAGTTCTAATATGTTCAGAAGGTTCTCCAGAGTTCTTGAAAAAAAAAGAAAAACAACCGGGAACCAAAGAGGAGGATTTCCAACAAGCAGGAAGCAGTGAGGCAATAGTTGTAGAATTTTGAGAGAACCGGAGCCAGCTCAGGAGCTCATTTGTTTAGGGCGACGCCTGGGATCCCGTCACATCCCTTTGCATTATGGAAGTCTAATTTAGAAATAATGTCTCATACTCTCACTCAGTAGATCCTCTGTCCAAGTTGTGAAATCAGGTGTGCGTACTCCAATTGAGTCGAGTGTTGAGTTGGAAGAAAATTCCTGTGCAAAGGATTCAACCTTATCTGCAATAAATATCAGGACTTCGAATTCATTGAATAGAGGAAGGATTGAGGATTTACTGTTGTTCAGTACACTTTTGCAGAAACGCCAATAATCTATAGAACCGAAGTTTGGAGATGCAATACGTTGTTTCATTTTATTAGTAAAAAGTAACTTCGCGTATTTGAGAACAGGCTTGCACTCGTTACGAAAAGAGACAAAGAGACGTCTGTTGTAATCGCTCTGGTTCAGCGGAAAGAAGTAATTCCTGTGGGCTATAGCGGCTGTGCATGCAGGTGTGAACCAAGGAGATGTATAGGGTTTAACTGACGTAGCTAACGTAAACAATGACAATTTATCTTTGGAAATGCATTAAAACAGACAATTATTTTAATATATTTAAGTATATGCTCTTTAATTAAACAGTATTAATTGTATTTACCAACCAGAAAATATATTAAAATAATTGCCGGATTTAATCCAATTCCTATGATATATTGTCATGATTTACGTTAGGATAGGAAAAGAGATTATAGATCGAGAAAAACCGGCAAAAGTCTGTGATTAAAAACGGTTATAAAATTACTATCTTTCGAAACAAAACTTTAATCTTAAAGTTAAAATTAAACCTAAAATGCGATGCTGAGAATAAACTTCGAAAAAATGGATTTACTCTATTTATAAGCCAAATAATATTTTATATTTGAAATTCGAAGGGTAATGAGGACCTTTCGGTAGGCAAGGTCGAATTTACTGTTTTGTGGCCGAGACGGTAAGGCACGTCAGCGTAAATGACGGCTCCGTATAGGATGCAGGTTCGAATCCTGTCAAAGAACGAATATTTTCTATGAAAATTTCTCGGACATTCAGGCCGGTAAATGTTATTTAATACTGTTTATCATAAACAGAGCATCTGCTTAAATACTTGTATCTGTAAAAAAAGAACGTTAAACATAAAAATGTCTTTAATAAATAAATTGTCGGACTTTGTCCATTTCTTAATATATATATATGTACATAGATAGATATATATATTGTAGAGGTAATAAGCCGTATGCATATAATCCAAATGAATCCTATTAATATAAGTATTAAAAACTGATACAGAAAATGAGCGTAATATTTTGATTTCATGATGGCATATAAATTGTATAATGGAGAAATATAAAAATACCTCATAAGTATAGCTAGTTCAATTAAATGAAATAGCTATACTTATGAGGTAATATTGATTTCTGTTATATATATATATATATATATATATATATATATATATATATATATATATATATATATATATATATATATGTGTGTGTGTATGATGGTTTGCAAATCCCATGTAGGATTGTTGTCTCATACGAAAAAGCATAAAAACTGATCTAAAAGATATTCATACATCGAAAGCGACGGGAGAGACCATTATTATTAGTAGTAGTAGTAGTGTTATTATATATATATATGTGTGTGTGCCAAGAGAGAGAAAAAGAATGAAAGAAAGTCCCGTAGAGTGCAGTGTTGTTCATTCTTATTTTAAATTAAAAAAATATATATCATTATATGACCTTTACATGTATTTAATGTTGTGTTATCAAAGTGGATAAGGACAGAGAGAAACGTAATGTACATACACATACCTACATATATATATATATATATATATATATATATATATATATATATATATATATATATATATATATATATATATATATATATATATATATATATATATATATATATATATATACCATATTTACAACGAAAAAGAAAATTGAATTGTGTTATCACAGAATGAAGTAGTGATGGGTTCTGCTATATCTGATATACAATAATTAAAGTAAGTATTTGGAATAAAAAAACATTTTTTTCGGATATTCCGGATTAAAGAAAAATTGAATTGGCAGGAAATAAGATCAGCGACGATCAAATTCACTGACCTATTAATATTATATACTATCTCTCTCTCTCTCTCTCTCTCTCTCTCTCTTATACATATAATATATATATTATAGGGTATATATATATATATATATATATATATATATATATATATATATATATATATATATATTATAAAACATAATCAGTAATGTATAGCTACACATACTTTTTTTGCCTTACCTGTTGCCCTCTGATGATGATCTCAGAAAGAGAAAGAAAGAACTTTTTCACTGTTACAGCGCATTTCTTGCATCATATTATTGTAATGCACGGAACAATATTTGTAAATATGTAAGTATCATATATATATATATATATATATATATATATATATATATATATATATATATATATATATATATATATATAAATTAATTGATTTAAAATATGGTTTTCCGCTACTCAGTTCTAACCATGTTTCAGAAATGGATGCTAAAAGCCCCGAATTCAATTTTGTAATTAA
The DNA here is from genome assembly GCA_903632075.3 of Acanthosepion pharaonis. Classification (NCBI taxonomy): domain Eukaryota; kingdom Metazoa; phylum Mollusca; class Cephalopoda; order Sepiida; family Sepiidae; genus Acanthosepion; species Acanthosepion pharaonis. Next base: position 3,209,682 of record CAHIKZ030002224.1, on the reverse strand, counting down.
ATTAAAGACTTTAGTTCCATTTCATCCTCAAGCGAATTTTGGAGTAACTTTTAAAATTACTGGGTTTTAAAAACAGCAAAAAGTTACTCCAAAATTAGTTTGAGGATGAAATGGAACTAATGTCTTTAATTTAATAACAAAATTAAATTCGGACATTCTATTTTTGAAACATGGTTAAAACTGTGTAGCGGAAAAACCATATTTTATATCAATTAATTTATAATTTTAATGTTCTGTAAATTTACATTGAGCACTATTTTGTATCTATAAGAACACCGGATTATATATCTTACTGTTCTTTCTTTTTTTTTTATATATATATATATATATATATATATATATATATATATATATATATATATATATATAATATGTAATCTTTACTTATCTATCTGTCTGTCTATGTAGAATATCATATTTGAAATAAACGATAAGACATTAAAATGTATAATCATACGAAGTCAAATATAATAAATATTATAACGAAGGCGCAATATAATATATATTACATATAATAATGTATTTTTTTAAGTGAGAATAGAAATTGTTTAAACCGAAATCCTACAAATTTGCATTAAATAAAATAGTGGAATTCATATTCAGTAATTCATTAGAGAAAACATCAATCCCTGTATCATCGCAAATCGACTTACAAACGATAATAACGGCCACAAACGATATATTATATCAATTATGTTATCAATACGTCTTTTGGGAATAGAGTATAAATTTTCGTTTCGTTTTAAAAAAAATCTGGAATTGAGTAAACTCACGCAAAAATAACATTTTGAAATTTATTTATTTATTCTCCCCAAGGCAGTAGTAAATAGTAGAAAAGCATCTGGAAAGATCAATGAAAATAATTCCATGCAATATTTACTAAATAAAAAATTCTGAAAATTCAAAATATGGTTGATAAACCCTAAAAAAAGCAAATAAAACAGCCGATATCTACCGACAGAGAAGCATCGAAAATCTTATTAAATGAAATTATCTCTCGGCATGGATTGAACTTAACATTCACGATTTCTATATTATGGAATCACCTTGGAGATAGGCGTGTCTTACAGCTTCATGACCAAATTATATTGTTGGACTAAAATATAAATCCATATATATATATATATATATATATATATATATATATATAGAGAGAGAGAGAGAGAGAGATAGATAGATAGATAGATAGATAGATAGATAGATGTAATAATAATATTTACTGTACATTATATTGAGCAATTTTTAAAAAGTAAATGCTACGAAATGTAGATTTTCACTCCATCTTCTCTTTCCCTTATATACATATATATCTGATATATATATATATATATATATATATATATATATATATATATATATATATATATATATATATATATATATATATATGATAAAAAGGCTTAAACACTAATATCCCATGGTCATAATTTATTCCATTGGAATCGTAAGTACGATCCCATTCATCAGACCTACAAATTCAAAAAGAAAACAGAAAAATACTAATATTGGTAGAACTCAATGTCTAAAATATACATGTATGGGTATTTATATATTTTGCATATGTATGCATATTTTCCACTAATATTATCTATCTATCTATATATATATATATATATATATATATATATATATATATATATATATATATATATATATATATATATATATATATATATATATATATATATATATATATATATATATATATATATATATATATATTTCCCTTATATATATATATATATATATATATATATATATATATATATATATATATATATATATATATATATATATATCTGCTCTACTTTGTATTGAGCACTCTTTTAAGAATATTAATTGTTGGTTATTGGAATTCATTCCGTATATACCAATTATATACTTAGGTGTATATATATATATATATATATATATATATATATATATATATATATATATATATATATATATTAATGGAATGAACGTTGTATGTAAATTAATAAATGACTATTTAAGAAGTAAAAATACTGGATATTCAAAATAAATAAATTATTTAAAGTATTACATAAAACATATTAAGTTCAGAATTTAAATTATAAGTAAAAAGACATGTAAAAAGTATAGAATTCTAAGATAAATTACTTTTAAAAATTTACACCTATTACCAAATAACATAATTTGTAAAATAAATATAGATATAAACCTACACATTAACGGTCTAAATTTACAATCTTGCTAAACCTTTAAATTTATAATTCATTTCCTTTATATTATTTTACCTTCTTATATACATTTTTACTGATCTGAAATTAACGTTCTAAATTGATTTGTACATATATAATACTAGCAATAATATAAGATAAATAGGTTTATAGCTATACATATTTTACAAGTTATATAGTTTGGTCATAGTTTGTTTTTTTTAAAATTTATATTAGTATTCTATACTTTATATCTCTTTTTACTTATATTTGAAATTTTTAAATATAATATATATATATATATATATATATATATATATAGAGAGAGAGAGAGAGAGAGAAAGAGAGAGGGTGAGAGAGATTCGTTAATCTTGTGAGATCATTGCAGCGACCTATTCAAGATGACAAAGACCTAGTACTGGAGTCCGAGGCCAGGGCGATGGTGGACAGTGGTCATGATTTACCTAAACGAAAGGGCCCCTTCTTGCTTAATCCAATGAAGATCAAGGGAATGCAGTTTATTACGTCTGGGGCCCGGCTAAACTGCAGGTGTTGCCGAAAGGGATTCAATGTTGACTGCCAATTGCTTTCGGGGGCTAAATCCAGATTTTCTGCCTCGATTTACATCCATAGTCTTTGCTATTTGGGGAAATGGCTGCCAGGCAACAGAGGATTTAATTTTGAATTCTCCATCTCCTACGTAAGGGAGCTTAGCCTAAAATGCTATTTACAACCTAACTGGAGGAATCTATTAACATTATCTCATCTATCTTTACAATCCGCTTCACGAACAGAGCATGTGCCATAAGTTAAAACATTGGCTTCATTATTTAGCCAATAAACTATATATATATATATATATATATATATATATATATATATATATATATATATAGTGTTCAATATATAAATTGTCGTCTAAATGACGCAAAAATGAAAATAACACTGACATCTCCTTTTAACAGATATATTTACCAAAATTGTACAAAAATAGATTGAAATAGCTAAGAGTAAAATTATCAATAAAATAGATATGGTTACCAGATTTTATTACAATCTTCTCGAGCCATCTATGAATCGTGTCAACTGATTTCCCCATGAACACTTGCGGTATGGATGTCATAACTTTTTGTGTATAGATTTTCCAAGCGTAGCTTGGACGTGATACAAGGCCGAAAGTAGGGTGCACCCAGTGAGGATCGAACTCACTACTCAGTTGGAATTGATCTAGCGAGACAAGCTTGCTACCTGTTACACCACCTCTAGGTGACCAATCATAGCTTTTTGTAATCTCCCTTCAAGTTCTTTCAAGGTCTTGATAAACTTGTTCTTTTAACAAACCTCAAAAAAAAATCACCGCCTGTATATATATATATATATATATATATATATATATATATATATATATATATATATATATATATATATATATATATATATATATATAGTGTATATTTAGGCAGCAATGTTTCATTGATGAATGTTTCATTAAATAATATGGACAAGTTTTGTCTATTTATTTTAAGTAAGTTCCTTTCATATGGTCTGATAAAGCTTAATAACATTATCATTGACAGACGAAAGGCAATCACCATATTGATACATGTTTAAATCCAATCTAATATAATGATTTCCTTACTTAAAATAAATAGACAAAACTTGTCAATATTATTAATGAAACATTTAATATATATATATATATATATATATATATATATATATATATATATATATATATATATATATATATACTTCAACTCGAATTCCAAGCAATACAGAATGCCGTTTACAAAATTTTGGCTGAGTGATTTGCGTCATGGTATTATTCTTCTCACAGGGGGGGGGGGGGCAGATAGACCCTACTCTACTGTGAAAAATTCAAAAAACAAATAACACGCATGCGCGTAATTAGAAATATAAAAAGGGAGACAATTTACCCATCGTACTGTTTATATAAGTTAATGAAAACTCTACTTGATATTGCAGGAATTATTAATGTGTTTCTGGCATTATTATTGCTATTATTATTACTATTATTATTATTATATATGTTTTTAAGTGTATCATGACATATTTCATGATTTGTAAAAAGGTTTTTGCGGGTTCGTCTGCTCAGTATACGTAATCATGGAATTAAATCTGTCGGTTTTAATCCATATATGGTTACATTTCATACACAGACTAACACATACACGCATACTTAAAATTGGATATATAACCAGGGTGAAAAATAAAATAAAAAACAATTCAATATCGGGTTTTATCAAATTAAATGTCTACAGTGCAATAACATTTACAATGGGGAGACTTCACGTGATCTAAAGACCCTCATCCATAAACATAAAAGAGATTTGCATTTAGATAAACTTTCAAATTCTCTTGTCTTACACTGCATCGTCGTAGAACATAACTTTAATTTCACCAATGCCAGCCTTACCAAAAAAGAACAACAGAACATCACTCTTTAAATAGAAAGTATTATGAAAATATATTTATAGCAATATTACCAACTATTAACACACCTTTCAAAACTATATGATATTTCCATTTTTCTATAGATCCATTATTCATGAATCTAACTTGTCACTTTCGAATGCATAAAAAATCAATAAATATGCAAATTACGTTGAAGATATACTTTCAAGAAAAATCTAGCCAAACAAAATTTTTCAAACATCCTGTAGCGTCTCACTACATTTTACACACTTTAGCGTCCAGAATATTTTTTTACACTTATTTAAATATTATCTGTAAATTCCTTTCTCGTGACACGTATCCAATCAAAACATCCTACTGAATGTCACTAACTAGATGATGTTTTAGTGGAAGAAAAAATAAAGTTCGCCTATATATATCTTTGCGTTCCATACTCTTATTTCATATGTTTATTTTTAAATTGTTTCCGCATTTTTAAATATATTTGCGTATATATCCCAATTTGAGTTCTACAGAATACTGGTGGCTCATTTAAATCAATTTGAGTTATTGTCGTCTGCTGTTGATAAAGCAGTATGATTTGCACTTCAGGAGTATCTTTGCCTAATCTTCCTAAATCATAATCCCTCCTGAGTGATGTGAACATAAATCCATGTATAATTCCTTCAATAATCTTCAAACTAAATCCACAAATGCCTTTCAGACGTGACGGTATCCGTGTCCTAAGGAAATGAGTTCCTGAATTGACTGCTGTTCTCTCAAAACTCTACAACAAATGTCTTGCCATTTGCTTTCCAGATTGTTTGAAATCTTCTGTACTTCCTATCTTTAAGAATCCTGGTGAAAATTTTAATCCATCAGATTATTGCGATGTTAATCGTTTACCACTTTTTTAAAAAAATGTACAAGAACCTCTAATCAACTCGAAATTGCTTAAGCATCTAACTTCACATCTCCTTCTTTTAGATAAATATTATGATTATTCGCTTCGTTACGTCAACCGCCAACCTGTTAGGGTTTGTTATTGATTGTGACTATCGGGCTTTAGATAAGAATGGCGCGGGTCGAGTTTTGGCTTTCGATATCTTGAAGGCGTTTGACAGGGCTTTGCACGCTCGCCTTCTCTATAATCTCAAAGGTTATGATGTCACTATCCGGATATCTGACTTAATCCAATCGTCATTAACAAATCGAATAATGCACAATTCTAGATCATTTCACATCAATGCCGGGTATCAGCAAGCTCTATCCTTGTTTTTTATCTTCATCAATGAGCTTCATGATGTCATCAGTTCCCATTTAGTTATTTATACTAATAAAATAACTATTTACCGACGGGTCGGTGAAATAAAACTTGTTGCTGCTCTCAAAAATGAAATTCAATAAGTTGTTAAATGGTGAAAGAAACGACTAGTAAATTTTAACGCTTCCAAAACGAAATTGCTATCATTTAATTATCATAGAAAAACACATCTACCATCTATCAATATGGCTGATGCTAACCTCCCGGAGAGAAACCCATCTCGACTTTTTGGTTTTACGTTGTCTACTGACATGAAGGTGGACGATTATAGGGAATCAATTGTTAGGTTTTATGCTAAGAAGTTTGGTTCCATTTGTAGCGCGAGACAGTTTTTCTCTTCAGAATCCATCTTGCACATTTATAAATCCACCATTTGTCCGTGCATTCAATATCATCTTAGATTAAGATAATTGCACACATACACTACCACCTCCTTTAATGCAGGAACGATACAAAGATCAATCTCCAAGTATTATTGTACATATTGAGTACCTGGTAGAAAACTCTTTGACTCAACAAATACAAGAATTGGACTGACATACAAGAAACGACCTACATAATTGCAGCAACAAACTGGTTTTACACATTGCAATTCTCTCACCATTAAAGAGTTGCTAAACTATGAGTGACATGTTTATCACTGTTCAAATTATTCTAAGCTTTCTATTCGGGTTATCTAATGTGGATTCCCTTGTAAATTTATTGAGAAGACAAAGTGGTGGTGGCAAAGCAAATGAAATGCGGTCTTCCAAGTCCTTAGAAAGTCTGGTTTAGGTGAAATGATTGCCGCAAATTAAAATATTGTTTTTTTTTTTAAATAAATCTACCATCTGTCCATGCCTTGAATATTACTGCCATATGTAGTTTGGTGATCCGCTTATAAACATCGATATTTTCTGTACAATCCAAAGAAGGGTCTGTAATATTACCAATGCTTATCTGGTAGCTGTTCTCTAAAACGACATCCAACCAGTAGCTCACTGGGGCAAGAAATAGCTGATAAACTGTAACGCCTCCAAAATGATATTGCTATCCTTCAATCCATCATGAGGATCAAATTTTCCCCTCGGCCAGTATGGCTGATGCTAACCTCCGATGGAGCAATGTATTGCGCCTTCTTTGTCTCATATCGTCTACTGACATGAATTGGGGCGATTATATTGAATCACCTGCTATGTTTGCAGCTAAGAAGTTTGGTTCACTGTGTCATGTTAGACAATTTTTCACATCTAAATCTATCTTGTACATTTATAAATCTGCCATTTGTCTGTGTATTGAATATAGCTTCAACATCTTGTCTCGTGCTCCGGCTATATATCGCAAGATTTTCTACCAAATCCAAACAATGGTCTGCAATGTTATCGGTCCTGACGTGGCGTTTCAGTCACTTTCTCTATCACCTTGCCGTAGCTTCCCTCTAACTTTTCTATCAATACTTTCATGGCATTTTTAAAATGAGTTCTTCGTACATCGTCTGCTTGAATTTAAGCTTACTACTAGATTATCTATTAGGTCTCATCTTTTTTTGAACTAGATAGATTTAACCGTATCTTCTATTCTAATAGTTTCTTTTCTCGCACTTCTAACCTGTGGAAATCTATTCCGATTTCTTGATTCCGTGCAACCTAAAAGCTTCAAAAATTTAAACGCTACATTCAGCTGCTATTTTGACAGATCAAAGAGCTATTTGTACGTTTATTTCCTCTATTATCTTATATTTACAATGCTCTAATCTTCTCCAGGGTCTGTATTACATGGCCACATCGAAAATGATTTACAACGCTATGAATCTTCATCTGACCACTTTTGTCAAAATTGTAGAACTAGAGACAGTTCATACGCAACAATTTTCTTTTAATTATGTTCGAAGGTCACAAACCGAACCCCTTTTAAATACTCGAATTGATTGATTGATTTGTAATTTACGTAGGTTATTTGCGCGTAAGTAACTATGACGAACCCAACTGGATTTAGAACTCAGCTCTCTGATTTCTCTTTCGTGAGCCGTTATGCAGTGCACCACCTGCACCCCAAGCTTTACAGCACCTGCTATTCTCAAGGGGTTAGCTATCTCGATAATGACCAGGCTTGACGTTAAGTTCACTAATCGCACGCGAACCGGTGTTTCAACGGGATATGGCCGTTAGCCGAATCGAATTGAATAAAAGAACTTATGTGTGCTTATACTAAAATCTTTCAACTCACAAGAACTTATCGCGGTGTGCATCATCGCCTGAATCTTAGACACAGACACTCGATTATTATGTCTGTTATTCTATAACAAAAGGGATGAACGCTGAAAATATTTCACCAGAATATTTATTATAATACTGGCCTCGAATCAATATCGACATCTTCATATACTTATACCTTTAAAGAGATAAATAACTTTTCGGAATAGTACCTACGATTACGGTAATGATCCCCGTTTCCTTATAAGCAAACATTTGGTATTTATTTACTGAACATTTAGCGCTGCTAAGGTTAGGTCGTATAAAATATTTCTCTTAAAAAAACAATCTTTAAGGAAAATGGGTTTCTCAAGACGACTTTCCAATATTATTGAGAGTTCTATTTCTACCTTTTTGCCTGAATTATATCATTATTATTTCTTAGTATTATATGTGCTATTTATTTGGATTATTGCTGTTGTTGAAAGTCCACAAATGAACTTCTTTTTTTTTAATTTGTAAAATCCTTCGCCAGTCGATGAGATTCGAAGAATATGGTCCTCTCTAAGACCTTTCCTTTCTTCTGGATGATTGCTTGCTCTTCATAGGTCTCTTTAGGATTCAAAATATTAGTATCCTTTTTTGTTCTATTTTTAAAACAATCTTTATATCTGCTAAATTTACAATTTCTACCAAGTAAATATTAAAATTATATGCCATAGTTAATTTTAAATATTTTTATTGATAAAGTTGTAATTTAATTTAATATTAAACATTTAACACCATTCTAGTATGAAGAATGTAAGTGATATATTTTATATTTACACTTTCCATTTGAAGATATATATATATATATATATATATATATATATATATATATATATATATATATATATATATATATATATGTGTGTGTGTGTGTGTGTGTGTGTATATATATATATATATATACATATATATATATATATATATATATAACAACTTTTTGTAAATTTCTTGATTTTAAGTTTTCCGATTAATGGCACATAAAAATGTGTATCTGCTTGTAATTCTTCGGGGAATTATTTTTAAAAACATGGACAGTTTTGCGTAAACTGATATAGTTATATTCAATAAAATAATTCCTTCAGATTGCACGAGAAAAATATTTTATAACTGCACTCAGGCATCGATGGAATAACTAGAGAAATGTTTCTTATACAGCGTGCGATGGATAAATTGTCGTCTAAATGACGCAAACATGAAAATCACAGACACCTCACTTTAATATCTATTTACCTAAATTTCATAAAAAATATTAAAGACTAAATTTATTCGATAAAATAGCCATTGGCTTGAACCACAGCCTCCAGACAATTTCAGAATCTCCTGCATCTCTTCTGGACCGTCTCATTAATTTGGTGAATGCTGTCATAATCCTTGGCTTCAGTTCATCTTTGATGTAAGAAGGAGTTTTGTTGGTCTCTCGTTCAATTGTGTCCCTCAAGGGGGTTACAGTCTGGGGAGTTAGGTGGCCAGACGTAAGGGGGTGATGTGGCCGCACTCTGACAACCATGACTGGGTTCTCCTGCTTGTGTGACATGGTGAAGAGTCCAGTTGCCGGACATAGGGTTTTCTAACTGTCTTTTTTTCCAGGGCAGCACTCTTATTCAACCGTGTTGAGTCTGAGGCCCTCACTAACACATTCTGTTCTTATCAGAACGATCAGAGAGCGTTTTGTTGTAATCACCACTAGACACATCGAACTCTTTCCGAATGAATCATCTGTACTCTCCTCAGATTGACGCACAAACACTCTGAAATGTTCGTATTGGAACTTTCGTTGCATGATGTATACAAATTTCTGGCGAAGGTGCGTCAAGGTGCGTCAAGGTGCGTCAAGGTGCTCGTTTTCTCACAGACGGTGCCCAACTGACCCTACTATACTGTGCAGTCGACAAAATAAAATAAAAAAAAACAATGCGCAGACACAAAATTAAAAATATAAATTGGCGACAATTTAGCCATCGCACCCTGTATTTCCACTTATATCTGAATTATCATATAATATTTTAAAAATACGCGCATTTTTTAAATTCATATTTTATTTCTATCGATTTATCATATTAAGTTATTTTTTTAATAAGAGAAAAATTAAATATAAATATTTATTGGACAAAAATAATTTTATATCAAAATTTTTAAATTTCTCATCTTTTTAATGGCATTAAATTTACGAAAATTTAATTCAGTTTTATATGAGAATTGAAATGAATTTTTAGTTTGGAGTATAAAGTATTGACAAGTCAGTGTGACTACTTAATATACATATAAATACGCACACACATGCACACATATATATACACCCACACACATGTATACAAGGTGATTGTAAAGTAACTCCCCAATTTAAAATACTTATAATTTATTTATTATATGTAATTTGTACAATAAATGGATATAGGAGGAAAGCTTTTATCATGAGCTTTTATATTTAAATTCGAAATGGTCAGCAGATTTTGCTACCAGCTTCTTGAGCCGCTTATGTTTCCTGTCAACTGATTTCAACAGGAAAACTTGTGGTATGGAGGTCACCACTTCTTGTATTCACCTTTCAATTTATTTCAAAGTCTTGGCTATTCATACCTGAAATATGGAGTTATTTTTTAATCACCATATATATATATATATATATATATATATATATATATATATATATATATATATATGTAGTCAAACCTAGAGAGTCAGACAAACCTACCAAGGTTTCACCTAAGCGGATCATCAGGAAAGGCCGGCTAACAAGGTAAAAAAAGAGAACGGAATATATAGTCAATAAACAAAAAACTATAAAAAACTATAACCATGTGAACAAACCAAACAAACAAAAACAAAGAAAAAAAAAACAACCAAGAGATTCGTTTTTTTCTTTGGACCTTGAACTCGTATGCTGGACGATTATTTTCGGTTAACGTACATGTTCTTGGTTCTTTCTTTTTTATACCTTTTTCCCCCTTGGTATTGGCTTGTTTATTTGCAAATCAATACACCGAAGATTTTCCGAGCGAGTATAGTTTCTTATAAGATTTCTATTAATAATAATAATAATAATATATATATATATATATATATATATATATATATATATATATATATATATATATATATGGTTAATAAGCAAAATCTATCGACAAAACTTCTTGTGTGGCTATTGCTCGAGTTTGAAAAAGTTTCAATGCTTTAGACATTCAGTAAATTTCCTATTGCTGCAATAACTTTCAAACAACATGGCATACTTCACAAATCTAATAATTAAACAAAAACAGAGATGAAGCATCAGAGCTTGATTCAACTGAAAGTGCAAACGAATGAACGCCTCCTCCTTCACATGTTTAAAGCTGGTGTGATAAGAGGTGCTTCCGGATTATTTACATTTTAACGCTTCAATAATACTTCTCAAACAATCTTTGTATCAGAGGTTGTTTGAATGCCAATTTAGGATGGAATCTTATGAAGAAACTATAAAAAAAACATACAGATATTTGGAATCAACAGCAGAGAATGGGAAAGTATATATATATATATATATATATATATATATATATATATATATATATATATATATAATTTTAGTGGCATGCATAACATCCATATGTAAATATCAACCTGACAAAGATAATTACATATATGAGGGGTCCTAAATTTACAGTCTTGATAGAATTCAAAAGCATCTCCTAGTCCTTGTAGAAATAGAATTATTTTCCACCATCCAAACACTATCTCACAAGCGAATGTCATGAGCCTCTTACTACTCGTTGGCTACTTCTATAGAAAGTGCCCGGACAAACTACATACCAAGATTCCACCTGGTCTAACCTTCCCACCATGCCGCTTAAATAGCAGCAAACCACCCACATTCCCTCCGTATTTCATCGGCGAAATGTATGTACAATTCAGCTTCCCATGAACCACCGCCCTGTGTACCAGACTACAATCTTAACTTGTACATACCATTATCTTCTCTTTCTATCCATATAAACTATCGCTTAACTCTCTAACTAGATTGACCACCGGGTGTTGTACAGGGGGAGCTTTACTGTAAAAAAATAAAATGATAAAACTATAGTTTTAAGATATGCTATGTTTATGGGCTAAAGTATTCAATATCAAGGATAGAGTGTATGTAAATGTAGCATGGTCTCACCGTTAAAGCATGAAATGCACAGTCGATGGGTGTTGACCTTAGTATCCACTTTTTTATAAAACACCCTTGTGCAAATTAATTGAAATAAGACGAATAATTCCATTATTCACCTTTTTTTTCGTATTTTTCCTATGAAACAAGCCTCAGTGCACATGTTAGTTCTTCGTATATCCATCCCACGAAATCGTTCCTTGCAGATTGACCACCAATCCTCGATTGAATTTAAATCAGGAGAGGTTCCAGGCCAGTATATAGTACTTTGATTTTCACACTGGTAAGGCTTGCCAGTGTGTTCGGGCAGCGTTACAATTTTCGTACGCTTCCCTGGAGCGATGTCCATCACAGATAATTGCTCTAGGACAACTAATCAACAATCGAGACAATAGTGCCAGGCGTGATAAAAATCTGATGCAATCACGGATGATGCAATATTTTTCAAGGCTAAACAAATTCCTTCATACACCCCGAAAATAGATTCATATTACTGCACACCATTGCAAATGACCTATTCTGAGGAAAATAAAAATCGAATGCACCCTGTAAATACAGTGGGTCTAAAACTGACCAAATGGTGAATAAATTAATTTGCACAATGGGGTACAAAGTGAGCCAAAAGGGATAATTTATTAAAGATATAATTATACAAGAAACTTGTATTTACTAGGTATTTAACTGCTATGTGTGCTGTTCAATATATCGTCGTTCTTTTTCAAAGCACATTTCAATTTTGTGCCTTCATGTTTCATTAAATCGCCGAAGAGTGTCCTCTGCCATTTTACTGCATTCGTATTTCATTTTTTTCTTTAAGTTCCTCAATATTTTGGGTGGGGGGGATGTCTGAAAATGATTTCAAAAAGACCCACAGAATAAAAAATCCAAAGGTGTCAGATCTGGGGACCTCGGTGGCTACTCCAATGCAAAAACGACAGATAAGTTACTGTGGTTAATTTTGTTTATATAATTTCCTTGTTCGTTGGTGGGTCATGTGATTTAATTATTGTGTATTTGCACAGCAATCCCACTTTTATGCAAGTTTCATTAAAAATGATAGACATGGTATAGCGATTATGCTTATCAATTTTTCTTGCATTCGAATATATATATATATATCATATGCTACAATATTCATGGGAAAATTTGAGGGTAGTGATGACAAACTTACCCAATTCCTTATGACCCTAAACACAGTGCACGACTCAATTAAGTTTGACTATGAAAAATCCACAACATCAGTAACATTTTTAGACACCCGCATTTACATAGATGAAAACAGGAAACTACAAACGACACTACACACTAAAATCACCGACACCCACAACTATCTAGACTTTAAGTCTTCCCACCCTAAACACCTCAAAGAGACAAGCACAAGCACTTGGACTCAGAAGGATATGTTCCAACAATGAAGAATTAAATAAACACATTGAAAATCTGGAGCATCAATTCACAACACGTGGCTATAAACAACACCTAATCAGGGAACAAATAAATAAAGCAATTTCCACACCTAGAGAAGACACCCTAATATACAAGATTAAAAATAAATCTAGCCGCATCCCTCTAGTAACCACTTTCAATCCCACTCTGCCTCCACTATCACAAATAATCAAACGTCGCTGGGAAATACTACATCTCAAACCAGACCTAAGAAAAACTGCTTAAGGAACCCGGCCTTCTGGCATATCGTAGACCTAAGAACCTAAAAGAAATCATAGGTAACCAACCACATTTCAGGGGACAAGGTAATCCGTAAGAAACTGAGAACAAAAACAACAGGATTTTCCCAACCATGTAACAACAAAAGAAGTTTATGTTGCAACCATATTAAAAATACGAATTCATTCACTAGCTCAATCACTAAATCTACTTTCAAAATCTACCACGATTCTAACTGTAGAAGTCAAAACATAATTTACCTCCTAGAATGCACACTATGCCAGAAACAATATGTAGGAAAATCTGAATGGCCCTTTAACTACAGAATTAATAATTATCGTAAGCGAATTAAATTGACTCCCTATGAACAGTTATTACCTGTAGAACAACATTTCCGCCTAGAAAAACACGATTTCAAAACCCATGCCAGATTCACTATAATTGAGAGAATAGAAAAGTTCAGAGCAGATAACATTAGAAAGATTTTAGAGTCCCATGAAAATAAGTGGATACAACGTCTAAAAACACAATACCCAGCCGGGCTAAATCACAAATTTAACAACATATAATGGTAACAATCAACAAATCAAAACCTACCCACATTTCTCACCCACAAAAGACAGACATGCTTAAGGAGGAATGGAGGCCTCACACTTATACACTCACCCACACGATTATACACACGTACACACACCATACTCACTCACTCCCTAATGAGCCAAATGATAACACACACCTACAGCAATACACACGCTTACATATCATACTCACTCCTCCCTAAGAACCAAATAACACACACACAAACACTAAACAGAGACACATCCCCTCACCAGGTCCAATAAAACTGTCAAACTGACCAGAGAATTCAGGATAAAATGTATCTATCCAGTTCTTATCTCAAATAACAACTTAAAAGAGACTGTTTGACCAACACAAGGAATGTTAAAAGATTCATGTGAAAAAGATAAAAAATAAAAAAAACAAATGAAAACTACAGACAAAAGTTCATTTTCTCCAACAAAAGAAATTTATTTCTGTAGTTCCTTGCTAACAACAAGCAGAAATATTTCGCCTCCCAATGATGGCCATTTCGGTCGAAACTAGTCGAGGAATTTAAATGGAATAATAATAATAATAAAAAACGAAAGAATATTAATCTACAACCCAGTGTGTCTAATGATTTTAATTTTTAATTTTTAATTTTCTTATTGTTCAAAAATATATATATATATATATATATATATATATATATATATATATATATATATAAAAAAAGAAAGTATGTATTCAGACGACATCCATTCAACTGATGTCAGGGTTCATTGTAAAATACATCCCTACCCCTTACCAAATTGTAGCTAATAACTGATACAATGATACTGACATAAGGAAAATCTAGACATCCCTAGTTCAATTTAAGTAGAATATTCTGTAACCATGGAAACGTGATTTTAGCTGTGTCTTGAAAACCCGGTAATTTTTAAAAGTTACTCCAAAATTCGCTTGAAGATGAAATGGAACTAATGCTTTTAATTTAATTGCAAAATTAAATTCGGGGTCTTTAGCTTCTATTTTTGAAACATGGTTGGAACTGTGTAGCGAAAAAAACATATATATATATATATATATATATGCGCAGGTTGCTTCTGATTAATCAGTTTTATTAGTCAATCAGTGGAACTATTTATGTCATTTTTTTCCGTCGCTTTTTCTCTTTAATTTTTTTCTGGAAAAACAGAACAAAACAAACAAACAGACTTGACGATATTATTATTGGAAATGGTCACATAATCTAACAAGCCATTCTTCAAAGTCCCCAACGTCTCCCGGAACAAACAGCTACATTTGCTCAGGCCTCATTAGCGTCAGCAAACATAGCAACAAAAATATGGACGGGCAGCCGCTACTTGCCCGCCTCTCTCTATCTTCTATTTTCTCTCTCTCTCTCTCTCTGTCTTCTCTCTTTCTGTCTTCTCTGTGTGTTTGTATGTGTGTGTGTGTGTGTGTGTGTGTGTAAGCATTAGCTTATTGGTATCATGGTTTCCAATCTCTTGGGTTACTTTTTGTTACTTCGTTTTATATTTATTTGTACATGACTATATAGAATAAAAATCAGTAAGATGATAAATTTACTGCGGTTTCTACAAATAATAATAATAATGTTGGAATTAATCATAGTTGCTACGCTACTAATGACCATTATAAAATTCTTTGAGAAACTTACTGTAAGACACTTGATATACATTGTCTTTTTCATCATATGGCATTAACAAATATAAGAATTCTGATGAGAATTATTAGACTGGCAGAAATCCTGCGACTGATGAAAACGTTTTCACAGAACCTGGGAAAGGATGCCTAAAAGAAATTTAAGGAAAACCTGAAACCATTCCGATTACTGAGAAGTGTTTTGATATATTGAAGAATCTTATTCCCATTTAATCATTACTGTAAGCCAACGGATAATACTAGTAAAAACGACGAAATATTATAATTAGCAATACGATGATGACGACTTTTGTAAAATGGGACTGAACTAGTAGCGTTGGTCTCAAATGATTCAACGCTATTTTCATCGAAAAATGAAAATGATTGTTATAATGAAGAATTTTGTTTTGTACAGATTTCTTGCGACCAGTGTTCACATTTTAAGTGATTTACATTGCAACATTTCAGCCGATATATTTTTCGGTCTAACGTAGGGACGCTTTTTTTAGTTGAACCGCAATTTTGTGGCCTCAAACAAAAGACTTTTTGCAGACTTGCCGTAAGAAAGCAAACAAAATTTTGAATGAATCAAATGTGCCATACTGAGACAAAAAACACCCGAGGTCAGTCGTACAAAAATTAAATTAAAAATAATTCATGGTTAGGTTAATAAAAATGAATGTTTTCCAAATATGTCTGTTCTCTAAACACTTTAACAGATAGTGATTTTCCAAGCGTAACTTAGGTGTGGCACAGGGCAGAAAGTATGGACCACGAAATGAGGATCCTACTCACTATTCAGTCGTAACTCTTTTAGCGAAACAAGATTGCTAGCCATTACACCACACCGAGGAGCCAAACGCCTTAATATATAGAGATATATTAAGAGATTAAGATTTGGTGTATTTATAAAGGAATAGATTTATATGATTTATGCAGTATTTATGTTTAGAATTGGGGATAAAGAGTTTATAGGTAATGGCCGCGTGGATAAAGGAACCAACACTACATTTTCTGAGTGCCATCTTATTTGGATACAGTGTTAATTTATATACCCATAATCTCCTCTTCTCCCTATCTCTTTATCTCTCTCTAACCACTGTATATATATATATATATATATATATATATATATATATATATATATATATATATATATATATATATATATATATAATTCATCGAGCCTAGAAGAATTCTCAGTAGAATGCAGAAAGCACTGGACGGCCGTTTCGCCCTATTCTGGCTGGGACTCATCAGCAGTGCGCATACGGTCTGTTTTGCTACAACGCAAGCGTCATACCAACTGTACCAACAGGCCTCGGGCTTGCGTTGTATCAAAACAGTCCGGGTTCGAATCTCGGTAGTAAATGCGGACTGTTGATGAGTCCAGAAATATGAAGCGTTGTGCATTCTGTTGATGATTCTTCTGGACCGGATGAAATATTATAATGATTTGCCTAAATCCCCGTATATATATATATATATATATATATATATATATATATATATATATATATATATATAAAACATTTCACCTCAAGTAAGGTTAATAATGCCAGAAAGACGTAATAGATTACTGGGAGTGCACGTAAATGGCAACATGTTAGCAAGCAGAAAGGATAATAAAAGCCCAAGATTCAGGTCAGAAAAAGATGGAGATTTTCCGTGTTATTTAAATATTTGAAGATTGTGAGAGGGAGGGAAGCAAAAAACCGGAAGTGTTTTCAACGGGCGAAAAACGAAACTATTAAAATATAACATACGGTGATATCTCGCTAGAACAGTTCCTATGAAAATGATTTTTTTTTTTGGAAAAGACAGAGTGAAGCCATATGTGTGCGGTGTGAAAGTGACTGAAGTCGAGATGGCGGTCAGGTTCTATTACATTACAGATACGTGTTTGGATTTTGCGAACAATCTCGAAATATATAACAGGAGTAATATTTCAGATACGACAGCAATATTCAACGCGAGGAGAAATAGCAAATTTAAACACCAGCAAGATGGATTCTGACCAGAAAAATATGATAAAATTATAGTGGTTAAGGGAGGCTATATTTATAAGTAAATGTGCTGAATATCAGCGTGTGTAAATATAAAAGTGGCACTAACGTCAACCTTGAGTGTCAACAATATGTTTTATGCTTGAACGCAATATTCAGGTCCTAAACAGACTGTCGCCACTCGTTATTGACATCGTATTTTGCATATGTATGGGTTTGTGTGTATACAGACAGAGAATGTATTCATAATATGGCATTTGAAGTCATAGAGGAGACAATACTGTAATGTATAAAATCATGCAATATCAAACAATACTAAAATATTTAGGTCACGGATTATATCTCTTCACAACGTTCTATCTTTTGTAGGTCTAACCATTTTTTTATTTTTTATTTTTAAATAATCTTAATGCACTTAATACTCTTCCAAGTGCCTGTACTGCCATCTATTTTTTTAAAAAGTTAGTCTGGTTTCACGCTCTCTCTCTCTCTCTCTCTCTCTCTCTCTCTCTCTCTCTCTCTCTCATTCAATATGTCCCTGGAGTGTTAAATTCATCAAACCCACTATCCTCATTATGTTTTACAAAAATTTCAACTGACTCTTACTGATTATAAATATTTTTTATATTTTTCTGTTTTTATTAAAGTTTCCTCTCCGCTCAAATTTTGCATTCATGTTATTCTCAAATGAAGAAACGCATCTCAGCGGCCTCATGTTTCTTCTTCAGCCGTGACAAAATTTGCAGCATTCACTGTCGTATAATAGGATTTGTTATTGATGCCATTTTCTTCATACTTTGCTTCGAAAGAGACGACGGAATATGTGATACTGAAATCCGTAAACGCATTAGAATAATGAAACATACCTTCCAAAATACCAATACGGATTCTAATCGCTAGAAATTCTAGGGACTTTAACTGAAAATAGGGAAATAAAGGTGTGGCTTTTACTAAGACAATGTAACAAGAAATGTAAATTTCATGATCTTGCCGAAGTATGTCTCATCATAGTCTTATTTCTTTCTTCTTATTTCTTCTTAATTCTTCTTATTTCTATTCAAGCATATACGCCAAATACTAAGCATTTTATCCCAGAAAGTCATTTTTAGATTTCATTACAATATGCATGAGTACGTGTGCTTCTATGTTAGTTTGGAGTACTTGTAATGTTTCTGAATTTAAATAAAAAACTGAAATCCATGGAAAAATGAACGGTGATGGTTTGATAATTTATATGCGCTGATAATTTACTGAAGCTCACTGTTTTGTTTTTAACCAACAATAAATAGATACTTCATGTAAGATTAACAATGATGAAGAGTAGTTCGGGAATTGGTAAGTTTCCTTTCAGACTTGCTATCACTTGATTTCCAACGAAGTATATCAAATACCATTGCTGCTTTGCAAAGACTAACTAATATCTAATCTCTGACAAAAGCAACTCAATAATTCTAGGGTAAAAATTTGTGTAATAAAAAATAATTGTTTATTGAGACCTCATTGTCCGGTTGCTGAGAAATGGAGTCCTTCAACGTTTTTTGATTGGCGTGTCTGTTTGCACTTGTGATTCAAGTAAATTACAATCGGCCATCATTCCATTCAGTCATATTAGAGCAATCTGCTCAGACCATGACGGTGCCAACTATCTTCACACTCGCACCCTCTCCTAACTCGATCGCTGCTAAGATTCTTGCTGTCTCTAAGATTATGGTTGAATGTTTGAGCTTCCTGAAGCCGTAATTATTTGCCCAGAGCCCGCCGAACGTGTCGTCATATGAGGCGATCCAGCTTTTGCTTTTGATGGATTTCTTTTGTTATAGTTTGAAATCGAAGAAAAAATTCGGAAGTTTGTAGATTGAAGCAAAAGTGGAATGGTTGTCAGGGTTACAAGGAGGTATACAGAGATCGGTAGAGAAAGAGATAATGAGAAAGTAAAGACCATTAAATGAAAGAGAGAAAAGGAGATCTAAGCTGGAAGAACGAAAGAAATTGAAAATGGTTGATATACAATAGGGAGTACGCAAATAACTGAGGAAAATCGATGATGAAAACTTAGTAGCTTGAACAAACGTTTTTCATCTGCACTCACTGCCTGACAAAATGTGCTACTCACGATGCGTAGCGGCCAATGTCCGTACAACATAAGTAAAAACCACAGATAGCCTATGAAAAGATAAATAGTAAGCTCGTTTTGCAATCCACAGGATAGTAAATTCTATCTTCTGTGTGTGGGTTTGTCTTAGAAAATAGTGAAATTAATAAAAATCTAACGTTGTCATAGTAGCAAAATATCTTTATAATTGTTTACTCATTATGCAAGTTAGGTTTTATTTGGTGGCTAAATGGTGTCCGATCAAGCTGAGCTTAGTAACAAAAAACGATTAGAGTTCGATAACGCCGTGAGGACTGCTTCTTTTTGATGTTATCTCATCTGATTACCTGAACTAAGCACTTCTAGAAGCCGTATAGCATTGTGCCAGACTAGAGAAAGTTTAGTAAATAAACGGGGAGAGATGTGAGAGAAGACAAGAGAAATAAAAAAGGAAAGTAGGAAAAAAGAAAGAAAGAAAGAAAGAAAAAGCAGAAAGAGAAAGAAAGAAAGAATGACAAGAGAAAGAAAGAAAAAGACAGACAGAGAGAATGAGGAAAAATAAAACAAAATGCAAAAAGAAAAAAGACAGAAATAATGGGAAAACAATAAGAAAAAGAAGAGAAAAAAAGTAAAAATTAAAAATAAAAGAAAGAATAGGAAGGTAGAATGACGAAAAAAGAGGGAATGAATGAATGTATGAGAAAATGGAATGAGAAAGTAAAGAAAAACAGAAAGATAGAAAGATATAAACAACAGAAAAAGAAAGAAAGCAAAAAGAAAAAGGAAAGAAAGAAATAAGAAGGAAATGAGGACAGAATAAGGAAAAGATGAAAAAAAGAAAGAAAAAGGAAGGAAAGAGAAAAGGAAAAAAGACGCAAAGGAGGACGAAATAAGAAAAAAAGAAAGTAGGCTAAAGAAAGAACATTTTATTGGAGTATAGCGGTAAGTGAAAATGAGCGAATTGACATGAGTCATGATAAAAGTGTAAAATAAAAAAGACGTAAGAAAAATAGAAAATAAATTAATTTAAGAAGAGCGAGAGAGAAAGACAGTGGAGGAGGAAAGAGAGAGAGATTTGTGTGCGTGAGCGCTTGCGTGTGTGTGTGTGTGTGTGTGTGTGTGTGTGTGTTTTGTAACTGAGAATATTAATTGCGTCGTGTCATACGAGACTACGAAATCTCTGAGATTTGGAGACGCTGGTATTTGACGTTTTTTGCGGTCGGGGTGATGGCGAAAGAAAATTGTTAATTTGAAAAGAGTCAATATCTCTGAATTTTTCACTATAGAAAATGGAGAAAAACAATAAAAAGCAAAGCAAACCTAAAATAAAGGAGGAATTCGATAAAGATGGACTAAAGTAATTTTCTTCGGGAACTGAACGAAGAAAAATGGGTGAAGTCAATATGGTGGGAGTTACAAAGTACAAACTTGATGCTATTTTATTTACCTAAACTAAAGGTGAGGCATATGAAACTGAAAAAAGCTACTAGTTTTATATCCCTATTGAAATGTTACGTGATATATATCCTCCTACATGACAGCGACTGCTGGACAATCTCCCCTCAAACCATGAATAAGAGATAAAAATGCTGAGGATACCATAGACCGAACAAGTGAGCAACAACAAGGTTTTGTATAAAATGAAAACAAATAAGGAAACTTAAAACCAGGAAGAGGGAATTGAAATTTCTTGGCATGTAATGAGGAAAGAGGGATTGGAAATCTGATACTCATAAGACAGTTTGAGGGTAAAAGAGACAGAGGTAAGCAGGGCGTAACCTACTTGATGAGCTTGTTTAAATGGATGATAAAACAGGATTTGGGAGAAATAACAAAAAAACTATTAAGAGGAACAAGGGTCAGGAAGATGTGGAAGGCTATGATCGCCTACGTCCTGAAAGGGAATATTTTAAATTTTAAGAAAAAAAAGTGGACATTTATAAATATGACGTTGTAAGAGCTCTGCAGGTCTTTTGTCTGTTGGCACTTGAAATATATTATTTAGAATGTTAAACTTCACCTTGGATTAAAAGTTAAATATTTTGATTACAGTTGACAGGAAGAATTTCTTTCCCTAGTGTTCCATCTGAAATAAAGAATGCATGAAATAAAAACTCCCATTTAAAGTCTGGCTTCTTTTAGATGAACAACGAAAAGGAAAACTATGTGGCTTCATGAAATTCTGTCATTGTCTTTCGAAATTTAATATGGTGCTTCCGCCTTTTACATCATCGGTCCTTTTTGGTGAGTTCTGAGATATTAATATGCAAGAACTGGCTTCCTCTTCTGTTTTCATTTTTATACGTTATAGAATGATAGTTGATATTGCAAACAGCCCGATCTTGCTGATAATGCACCATCTAAAATAATTCCTCGATATTGAAATAGCTATTTGATATCAGTGAAATTCATTGACCTCGATTTCCTGTAATATTAAACATGCTGTCGCCAAGTTATCTCTTGCTTATCGTGCGTTGCATCTCGTTGTACCGATGTCTAATTTGCTATTGTGCAGTTATCTCATATGTCCTCTGGAGTACTCTATCAGCCGTTATACGTTTGCCATCGAAAATTTTTTCCGCTTACTTTCTTTCTAGTTAAATAATATCTATTTCTTGTTTCGACAAGTTAACATTAACAGTTTATACATTTTGTTCATATCTAATGTATTCTTTTATCTTCATATCTGTCCCCTAATTCTTTTTCACATCTATCACAGTTTCGGCGTAGTAGCTAATACAAAGTCAAGTTTTCTTTTGATAGTTTATAATTAAAGGTGGATTACGACGTCAGATAGTGGTTAAGAACCTCGTTTCTTCAACATTTACTTTTGTCGTTAATCCAAACCCCAAATGTTGAATCACATGCATGGATTTCAGTTTAAGCCAAAACGTATTTCGAACTGTCGTCTTGGCATGGATAGGCCAACAGATATCAACAAACTAAAACATATATATAAAAGCATATGTATGTATTTATTACTACTTACTGAACTCTCAGCTCGATTTCGACGTATGAGGATCAAGCAACGCAGTTCCTAGAAACCGAAAACCAAACCAACCGCAAAAAATCATTTGATTATAGTGATGAAGGCGTTGTGCAGAACCAATTAGACATTTTAGAAGAGCCGAATACAGAGACCTATTGCACTGTGAGTCACAAGATCCCCAAAAAAACCCTCTGCAGGTTTTGAATACATATTTATAATTCTCCTGGAAGAGTGGCCATCCAAAGCTTTAGAACCCAGTCTGTCCTGCTATTAACACACAGGTGGAGAGAGAAGAAAAGGATTCATACCTTCCCAAGGCTATTAGGACTTAAGTGAACGCAATATATATATATGTGTGTGTGTATGTGTGCGCGCGCGCTTGTGTGTGAATTTAAATTAATGAGATCTCATTAATTGTAATTCACTTATACGCTCTATAATAAAAATTATATTTAGCTCTCTGGATCATTTTAATATTTTATATTAATAGGATATCCTTGGATTATTGCTCACGGATTTTTTACCTGCTATATATATATATATATATATATATATATATATATATATATATATATATATATATATATATATGGGGTAAGGCAAAAGGTAAGAAATTTAGGGTTTAATGTATAGGTCGAAGATGTCTTTTTGAGTGGCAACCAAGGTCGTCAGACATAACACACTGTAAGTTTTTCCTTGTGGAGGCCATTTGAATCAGTTCTTTATCTGACGTGCACCTCAAATTATTTAAGAATTTAAAGAAAGAATGAATTATGAATGTATTAATATATATATATATAAATGGACATTGAGATCAATAATAGCGGCTATGTATTTCATGCTCAAACGTAATCGTCAGGCGATGTTATATTTACATAGTCTCTACCCCTGATATTGAGCACTTAAACCCATAAATATAGCATACCTTAAAACTATAGTTTTATCAAATATATATATATATATATATATATATATATATATACTCCCATAATATGTATAATTTGTAATAATTAAACAATATTTTTCTGAAGTAACTCAAGGGGGCCAGATGTTTTAACATCTATATGAACAAATGCGAAATTGGAGTTTAATTCTCCCGTGAGTTTTGGGGTTTCAATGCCACCAACTCTACTTAATAGTAAGTTACACGCAGTATTTACTCTGTGCTCCCATTGGATTAGATGTAACGCAAGGTCTGTTTTTATGTGGGGACTCGAGCGCGTACACACGGGACATGAACAATAATTCCCTTCGTTGGTTGTGTTGGCCTCGGTGCGAGCAATATCCCTCCCTCTGGTGTAATGGGAGGGCGCGGCCTCGGGCATCTGTTTCCCAGGGCTGGCCACCTCTTCAGTATTATTTTCCTCAGTTGCCTCTCTGTCCTTTGACAGAGAAGCCCCTGAGCGCACTCTGTCCAAAGACAAAGACGCAACGGATGGATGATAAGCAGACGTGTAACTTACTCACCCCCCCCCGCCAAGAAGTTAGTTTGTGACACAATGTCAGTTTAATGTGGGGAGCCCGTGCGCGTGCACCCGGGCAATGAACAAAAATTCCCCGAGCTCCCGCAACCATCGGTTGCGCTGGACGCAACTGAGATGTGATAAGTAGATGTGTACCTACTCAAAAAAGCGTACGTTACACGCTAAAAGCTCAATATCTGTATTATATATTATCTTCTTCTAGGCAATATCACTTTTTAGGTTTAACTAATTTGCATTTTGATTTTTTAAAAAATGTATACCTCATTAATTAACTGTCCTTCTGTACTTTTGATTTTCATATCAAAAATAGTTCTGTTTAGGGATTTTGTCTTATATAGTTCAAAAAACTTTATAATAAAACGTGCACTGCAATTTTGGATACAGAAGGAAAATAAGAGTTACTCCCCCTAGTACCATGAAAGCAACGATAACGACTAGTATAATATATTATTATATATTTTTAACCTCGTATCATCTGGCAACCTTGAATCTGAGCTCAACGAAAATCGTTCCCATTTCTAGTTCTTTTGAATGAGCTATGGATCATTGAAATCGGACCAATGGGAGCTTGGATGCACACACGCAAAAACAGACATACAATGTTTTACATATATATATATATATATATATATATATATATATATATATACATACACACACACACACACACACACACACACATATATATATATATATATATATATATATATATATATATATATATATATATATATATATATATATATATATATATATATATATATATATATATATATAAATCCATATATATATATATACTTTCTAATTCTCTGCTGTTGATTTCCGATTTTCGACGACGTGTCTCGTGATAAAAAAACAAAGACAACAGCTACAACAATAATTAAGCAAATAATATTGTAACGCTTTTTAATATCATGGAATATAGATGATTACGGCTCTCCCCTGATACTTTTTTTCTATTGTAATCTGTGATTTGCCATTTATTCTTACCAAGGTTAATGCAGTGTTCTCAAACTGCCTCCTTCACGTTTCTGTAGTCGGAGTATGTATACCTTCTCCTAGAATGGTTGCTAATTGCTGAAGATTAGAGTTGTTAGCAATTTATTCAGTGAAGCTCCAAGGTCGAAGTATGGATAGTTTGCTCATTTTAGTTGTGCACTGTTATAGGTGTAATAAAAGTATTCACATTTTGTATCCTAACCATTATCGGAATATGGAACCAATTAACTAGGTCTATACCACTACAAAACATCATGGTTTCTGACAAAAGGTCTTGTAAGCTGACCATTTTGCACAAGATCGAGAACGTTGTAAAAAAGAATGAGGTGAAAACTGTTCCTCCTAAACCCAAGAACAAATATAACAGCTTAAATATGCCGAACTTTATGGATTAAAATCTCAAAAAAACACCACCATGCGACGATCTATTTTGGGGATTCGAGAAAGTTCTATTCACGGCAACAGACAAAATGATTTTCACTAAAACCACCAACCATCTAAAGCAAAATATGTAAACGGACGTTTCAATTATTAAAATCTCAGATAAAATAATTATCAAAGTCCGAGGTGTTGCTTGATACACACACGCACAGACACACGCATACACTGTATTTTATATATATATATATATATATATATATATATATATACTGACACACACTTATATATGTACTGTCACAACACACACAGACGCCTTCCCGACCATTAGAATGTCTGACGCTCATCTTCTCGCACCTCTCTGCGGCTGCTCGGTCTCACGTTGACTGCTGACCTGAGATGGAACAAATATATTGAGTCAATTTCTTCGTCCACCGCAAGGAAAGTTGGCTCCCTGTGCCGCGACAGGAAATTTTTCTCCCCGGAATCGATCCTTCAAATCTACAAATCAACCATTCGCCTTTGCATGGAGTATTGCTGCCATATATGGTCTGGAGCCCCTTCTATTTGTCTCGGTGTTCGTGATAGGCTCCAGAGGCGGATATGCAATGTAGTTGGCCTTGATCTGGCATCTCGTCTGCAGTCGCTCTCTCACAGACATGCAGTCGCCTCTCTCTGTCTTTTTTTTACAAATACTTTCATGGTAATTGCTTCGATGAGCTGCTTTCGCTTGGTTCCAAGACTTCATGAATTAGAGCGTCCTACGAGGCTGGCATCCCGCTCTCACCTTTTCACTGTTGAAAATGTTAAAATTAGCCAGCTTTTCTACTCCAATAGCTTCATAACGCGCACCTCTCGCCTGTGGAACTCCCTTCTTTTTCTTGTTTCCCTGATAGCTATAATCTCCAACCTTTCAAATGTAATGTCAATCGACATCTCCAGTTGCCTTTATCTATCCACTATCCTTCTCCTCATCCTTTCCTCTATCACTCCTATCTGACCACAAAGTAAATTTCCTAAACAACACACAATACCAATTACTCAACTAAATTTAAAATAATATCGGTAAAATCTGCAAAAAAACATCCTTGAAACATCATAGAAAAATGTATTTAGCAAGTAACATAAAACAGCAGAAGTCATAGAATGGTTTTACTAATATAAAAATGGAAGAATGAATGTGCGTTCATCCAATCCGATATTTCTGCTTTTTATCCGTCCATTACTAAGGAATTTGCTAATTTCTGCTATCAATGTAACGAAAATTTACTGTCCTATTAGCTATCGCGTAATCAAAATCATGAAGCAGGCACCAAAAAAAAACTATATTACTCCATTAAGTTTATCCGTGGACCAAAAGAAATAACACAAAATTTAGCATTGTTATGTGAGCATATGCTTCTACGGAGGCATGTGAAATTGTTGGAATATTTTTATTGTGGTGACTAAGATTTATTTTTGACCTTAAGGTCACCGAACTCTATAGTGATGACGCTGTAATTCTTCTCTGTAAAACAAGTCCAAGAATTATAGACTGGTTGACAAAGGATCTGATAAAGTTTTCAAGGATCACGAGCTAAATATCACCATTACCATCAGTGCTAAACTGATCAACTTTCTCAATCTGGCCTTGTACTTGAATTCTGATTATTACAAACAATATACTAGAGATCTATAAACCATAGATACGCCAGTAGAAAATAAAACCATCCTCATAACATTCTAGATAATTTACATAAAGCAGTTCAGGTTTAGATTATCTACTAATTCCAGGAATAAGGAAATATTTGATAATTAATAAAATTAAATATATAAAAGCTTTAGAACTAAGTAACTATGTAGTAAAGTGAGAGTATTTAGAAAAAAATGGTGAAAATAAACAGAAAAACTGTAAGCGTAACAATTACTCCACCTCTTAATCATAATGTTCAAACGGATATTGAAAGAACTTTCCTGAATTTAATTCATAAGCACTTTAATCATTCACCAACACATTTTAAACAAAAATAATGTTATGATCCGCTACAGCTGCGTTAGTAACATTGATAAATCTATATCCCAGCATAACAATAATATATTAAACAGATACACGTTCAACGAAGAGAACATTTTTTTTTAAATAAATACAACAGCCAAAAAAATCTGATCCGTCCCCTAAATAGTCAATGTATGATTGATAATATTGTTTATCAAGCTAGCATAGATTCAGGTAAAGATGTCAGATTTTATTTTGGTTCCAGTGAAAATCCTCGGAAATATTGTTTCTACCACCATCGAATGATTTTAGGCAATATAAAATACAAAATTGGCACTGCTCTCTCTGAATATTTCTGGCAATGGGAAAGGAGATAGTTTTAATTTATGTCTTGCTGAAAATTTAGTTATCTTAAAACACAGAAATAACTCTAGCTTATTAGACAAGAGGAATGAATTGATAGTTACATAATTAAAAAAGGAATGAAAATAAATATCTGCAGAAATACGTTGATTCGGATTAATTTTTAATGTAAATTATGTTTGTTTTTTATTTGTATTTTTTTTAAAGGAACCAGTAATCTCACTTTATGCTTAATATAAAAAATTGAACTAACAACTCTAATGTAATTCTTACACACACGCACACACACAAATACACACACACATATATAGAGAGAGAGAGATAGAGAGAGTAAGAGAGAGAGAGAGAGAAATTCCATTTATTTTAGATGCCAAATATATTTTTTTTAATTAATAAACCCGCAATCCCCGTATGATAAATAACTGCGCCAACATTGCGATAAACAAGATATTTTTATTTAAATTTAAATTACGTAACGCTCAGCACCCGAAGATTACGTTGTACATTAAACTCCGTGTTGTGCTCCCGTTGAATTATAATATATATTTATAATTATATATATATATATATATATATATATATATATATATATATATATATATATATATATGTGTGTGTGTGTGTGTGTATTAGTGGTCAACAACGAAATGCAGATAATGTTTGATTTATCTTTGTATTAGTATATGTGTATATATATATATATATATATATATATATATATATATATATATATATATATATAGGCACGGATTGAGGAATCGGAAAGCCGAGTTCGAATCTGAATTGAATCAATTACATTCACTTACGTGCTAATACCCTTGGCAAAGGTATGAACCCTCTTCTTCTCCCTCCAGCTATGGGTAAAATAGCAGGACAGACTGGGTTCTATAGCCTTTGATGGCAACTGATCTAGGAGACAGGACAACTCTGAATTCAAAACCTGAGGGGGTTGTTTGGGAACCTTGTGGCACGTAGTGCTCCAGGTTTCTGTATTCGGACCTTCAAAAAGTGTGGATGGTCCTGCACGAAGCCTTCACCACTATAATCGAATCTCATTTGCCGGTGTTGGGCTGTCAGTGTCCTGGAAACTGATCTGCTTGACCCCTTATACGTCGAACCCGACGGGAGAATCGATTATTTATATATATATATATATATATATATATATATATATATATATATATATATATATATATATATATATATTGATGTTGTGACAGCATCTGTATTTAAATGTAAATAAAATAAAAGTGTATATTATTCGTGGTTACAATTCTTCCAGGTTTTGCGATCAGTTCCCTGGTTTCTATTTTAAAATCAGATTTTTAAGGCATTCATAGAAAGTTCCACATTATCGTGTTAATTTTTTGAACGCGCTTTCTTTCTTTGGTAAATTAACGATACTCTGTTTTCTTATCTAATAGTTGCCTCAAATCGAAATTTTAATAAAAGAGGCAAAGCCCTTATGCAAGTAGAACTGTCTACATATCTTTCGGTAGATAATGAATGTTCACGAGACATGTGTCAGAGTCATATATGTTTTAAACGCCTGTCTTTGTCTATCCCCATCTCTCTGGCTGATAATTTATTTATCTTTCTTCCCATTTATCTATTTTAAGTGTAGTCCAAATGCCTTATTTCTTCATGTCAGTTCTTTCCCGTAGAATTCTTTCATATGCAGATTATATTAAATGTATACACACTTAAGGAAAAGGAAAAACTTATATAGATGATGAAATACAAAATTTATAGAAAAATCATGAGGTTAATACAAGTTACATTTGAAATCGAAAATCACAAAAACATACAAAATTGTGATCTTTAGCTTCTAGTTATTTATAAGTAGGGCGATATATTGCTTGATCAACGTTGGCCAATGTCGTGTATCAAGGCCGCCAGTGTAGCCAGATTTCTGCGTTACACTACATCCTTTATCGTTCCCCATGGGTAAAAGTCTAAAAACAAAACATGACTGACGAAGCAGATACATTTTCCCCACAGAAGCCTTCTGCGGAGTAATTGCACGTAAGTGAAAGGGCGAACTCGGTATTCCGATCTCTCATCCCGAACCGATAAGCATTACACCACAACGCAATATATATGCGTAAGAGTGTGTGTGTGAGTTAAAAAAATATTGTTTGAAGGTATGCTGCATAATTGTGTAAAAGTGGTCAATATCAGCGATAGAATCTATGCAAATAAATGAGTGGACACCGACATTGAGGTCAACATCAAGCGATGACAGTCGGTTTCAGGCTACAACACAACATTCAGTTCAGGTCTGTTCAAGAATGAAACAGATTATCGTCTCTTGGTCCTTACATATTTACACACACACAAACACACATATACACACAATATATATATATATATATATATATATATATATATATATATATATATATATATATATATATATTATTTTGAAAATGAAAACATTTTATAAAAAATACATACAACAAATTATTTCTTATTTAGCTGGTAAATTATTTCATCCTTGACAATGGCTAAATGTATAGCCGAAAGCGCTCGGATAAAAAGAACATTCGGACAGTTTTTATATAATTTATCATCCGAAAAGAAAAAAAAATATTAGATCGCATGAGAAATTGTAAAAAGAAATAAAATAAAATAAAACCACTTTTCCTGTCTCGTATTTAATGAAATTCTAAATATATTATATATATATATATATATATATATATATATGTGTGTGTGTGTGTGTGTATGTGTGTGTGTATGTACGCATGTATGTGTGTGTTTGGCAATCGAATTACAGATTGGAAAATATATATATATAACGCATCGTCTTCTACAAAATCTTCAGCGGACTATCGTCATTTTCTTATTGATAGAATTCTGTGGAGGGGAAGAAAGAAAAGTGCTTTTAAAAAACGAAACATACAGACAAAGACACACACACACACACATGCACACACACACACACACACACACACACACATATATATATATATATATATATATATATATATATATATATATATATATATATATATATATATATATATATATATATATATATATATATATATATATATATATATATATATATATATATATATATGTATATATAATAAAAAAAGTAAAGTAAAATACTTTAATGAGACAAAGAGAAAAAAACATTCAGTGCTTCGTTGGATATTTCAGTGAACACTGCAAATAATTTTCAATACAGGAACTCTTGCCACGTATTTTGAAAATGGTGCTTAAAACATAATAGCTTACAGTCAACTCCATTATCTATCTATCTATCTATCTATCTATCTATCTCTATCTCTCTCTCTGTCTCTGTCTATCTATCTATCTCTCTCTCTCTCTCTCTCTCTCTATATATATATATATATATATATATATATATATATATATAAAGAGAGAGAGGAGAGAAGCAGACAGATGGTAGGAAACATTCCACAAGTAAATATATAGCCACATGTGTATTTGTGCGTTGCTTAACTGACCATATTTCTTCTTTTTTTCCTTGACAGATTAACGATACGGAACCTGGTCCTTGGCAAGAGATCAACGTCCCTGTAAACCCAGGAGATAAGCGCGGCCAACCGGACCGCTATTTCTTGACCTTTGACATCACAGGACTCGCTCCTGAGAGTGTCTATGAAGTAATGATACAAGCAGAGAATGATTTTGGCTATGGAGAATTTAGTGACCTATTCACCTTTCAAACGCCAATGAGTGAGTAATGAATACACTTGTTATTATTATTATTATTATTATTATTATTACTACAATATGTTGTTGTTGTTATTTTAATTGTTGTTGTTATTTAAATGGCTGTTGTTGTTTTCTTATTTATTTTAATGTTACCCATTTTTTTTGTTGTATTTTTTCCGTCTGTGATATCCAAGCACATATTTCCGCTGTTTATGACATCTTCGCTGGATGGATAAATTTTTGAGTGTTTCAATGTAATAGCAGTTTTTTTTTTTATCCCACATCTTTCAATTTGGGTCCTGATATTTGTCTAAACTAAATATGCATGTCTTTAAACACTTTGAATGTGTATGAGTGTCTGTCTACTTTGGATGTTAACACGGGAGGTTTAAAAATTCTCCATTCTGCCCAAATACGAGTATCAGTAATGTGATATTATTCAATGGAATACAAGAAATGGGTCTACTCGTAAATTTCTAATTCTCCGATTGAATGTGCGTTTTTTTTGTTTTTTTGTTGTTTTTTTATGGACGTCTGAGAATGTTTATGTATTTTTTTTGTTACTGCTGTATGTTTTCTGTACTTATAATTATGTGTTACAAAAATTAATGACAAAGTGGAAAAAAAAACGTTTCTCTGGCGTGTTTTGTACATTATGACTTCATCATGCGAAAGTGCTGTTTAAATCGTTGTATCTACACCCGCGCACGAATTAGAATATTTTAAGATTATTAATTTATTTATTTTTAAATTTAAAAGATTAAAATATATATATAATATAAAATATATACATATATGTTCGTAAAAGTAATGACAAAGTAAAAATGAAATCTTTCATGGGAAGCGTTTCGTTTTGGAATCTTCTCGGACTAAAATGATGTTTACGTTGATGTAACGACATATGTGTACGAACAGGACGGAAGGCTGAAATATTAAAGTTTTAATATTTTTAAAAATGTGTTTGGATATATAAATATAGCCAATTTAATTTAGTTTCTTTTTTATTTATATTTTTTTCAGAGTTATAATATTCCGCATTGTGATAATAGAATATCTGTCAAGAAAGATGAAATGGTGTAAGAATCCGGATACAAATATATTCGTGGTTGATTTAACGATTACTGCACTTTCCGCTAAAGTTATGAGAAAATCTTCAAGTTCAACTTGTCTTTTTACTGTAATTGATTATATTTTCAAAGCAGGAAAATTGTATTTCAGGAAGAAGACGAAAATTACGAAAATATAAAAAATAATGTGTCAATAAAAGAATGACCAGAGTTTGGAATATCAAGGCAAGAAGTTTAAGTCACCAATATAAAGGGTGCTGATGTTGAAACTGATTTGAATATGAAAATGTCTATCAGCCCTCCGAAATTAGGCAAAATAGATCACAGAAATCTAGCGAGGTTATTATTACTTTTTCCTAACAATTCGTCAAGTAAAAGATGAAAGTAAAATTACTGATACAGGGTCTGTTCATATACACCCTTGTGCAAATTAATTGAAACAAAACTAATAATTCCGTTATTTTTAACGGGTATATTTCCAATGAAATATGACCCAATGCACATGTTAGCACTTCGTATGTCCATTCCAGAAAGTCGTTACTTGCAGATTGAACACAGATTCTCGATTGAATTTAAATGTGTTTCCGTGCCAGTCTATAGTACTTTGATTTGCTCACTAGTAAGGCTTGCCAGTGTGTTCGTGCAGCATAACATTTTTCGTACGCTTCTTGTAGTAACGTCCATCGATGACAATGGCCGTCGGACAACTGATCGACAGTCAAGACAATAGTGTCTGGACGTGATAAAATTTTGATGCAATCACGGATGACGCAATATTTTTTAAAGTACAAACAAATTTCATCATACAACCCGAAAATAGATTCATATTACTGCACACCACTGGAAATGCCCCAATCTTAGGAAACAGTAGAAATCGACTACACCCTGTCACTCCAGTGGGTCTATAACTGACCTTATGGTGAAAGAAATGAAACTAAAGCGGTTGTTTCAATAAATTTTCACAAGAGTGTATGAAGAAGTTTGCTGTACAAAAGTAATCTACTAATAATTGCAGTAATTATCCATCACTAACGAAAAACATCGAATAAATAAAATATCGGATAAGAAGAACTTTTTATGGGATAATGAAATATGGACAAAAGTAATATATCGAGACGGAATCAAAATAGAAATGCCTTCTAAGGACAGATTGTATGGCCGAAAACGAAATGATACAAGAATTAATTTAAAATATGCAACAATGTCAGTAGAATTCAGCGATGAAGTTTAAATGATTTCCGGCTATAGTAGAATAATACAAGAAAACTGATAAAATTAGTGCCGCGCGGATGAAGATATTGCAGTGTAAAAAAGATTTCCCTGCCTAAGACCCTGATCCTAAAATAATTGAAACTGTAGAAAGATGAAAAGTCGTTTATATAACAAAAGACCCAAAGGAATAACAAACCCTTTGAGGAATAACAGAACACATTTTTACGTTTGATTTTTCTATTTAACGTTGGGCTATAAATCTGGTTACATTTTTAATGTCTAACTATATAAATACATTGATTTTGTATCATTATAACTTTGTCCTCCATCAATAAAACCTATCAATTCTACGTTTCTTTTAGCGGCTCATAACTTTAGCATACATTCTTTTCAGCATCACGTGAGATCAGATCTGCATCTTTCATTGTGTAATATCCACGTGAACTAGAATTACTGGCCCGAATGACACCGAAACAATGAAACAGATACTACTCTTGAAAATATATTTCTGAGGAAAAATTTTGCAAATCGCTAGTGGCTCCAATTTTCTGTTCGCCACTGTATCATAACACCTACACGTCGTCTTAGAATTCCAGATTACATAGAAACATTGCCTGTTCGTACAGATACTCGTTTTTATCGTTTTATTCAACGTGTAACATTTGCTAACTATATTATTAATATCTTTTAGAGATTTCTAATAAACATTTCATGGATGTCTTCTTTAATTATTTCAGCAAATATCTCCCTCACTGTAATCATCGATTGAACACGCGTTTTATTACTTCAGAAAAATTCAATTAGCAAGAAAAACAAGAAGTAAATTAACCGTATTAATCATGTGCTATGTCGAGCCTTTTTATTAGGGTGTAAAAAAAATAAAAAATAAACAGGTGTCAAGTATGCACACACCTAACTTTTGTGTGAACACGAGGTCGGATCAAAAAGTATCGGGGCTGGTGCTATTAAAAAGAAAACTAGTAGTAGTATATCTGGCCACTCGTATTCGAGGATAACTGTCTACTAGGGCGGCTAGATAATCCCTATTGCAGACGCTTTCTCAGGCGCATTATGTCTTTGTTCAACACCCACAGAGCCCACCTGTGGTTTATACTACAACGATACTGAGCAGACCGTAGTTACATTTTCTGGGAAAGAGCGTGTTATCCTTCGTGATCAATAATTTGAACGAGGCCAACACACTCAAGCCCTCGACCACGATGGCGGGTGACTTTGTGCTAGCACAGCTACCGACGGTCTCCCAAGTGTTCTGTCTACCCAATTTCTCACAAGGCTTGGGTCAACCTGTGGTATGATTTCCAGGCACATTCCCATAGTGCCGCACGCTGGGATAGACCCCTGCAGTCCGATAACATCAGAAAGTCTCCTTCCTGACAGATCGACCATGGTGAGATTCGAACCCGGGTTTTGTGGTCAGAATGCAAACGTTCTAACCATTCGGCCACGTGCCCATATAAAACGAAAATAACGACGCACATCTCCTTTGAAGTATCCCCTTTCTGAAATTACACACGTTATCCAATGTTGTTTCTGTTGATGGAAGCTTTCCTGGAACTCCTTTTCGCGGATAACGAACAGCTGCTTCTTCGTATTCACTTGGATTTTCTGAACGTCTTGAAAGGTTGTTCCTTTCAAATAGGATTTCACTTTTGAAGCAAGGGGCGAGATCTTGGAAATATGGTCCTTGTTAAACCTTGGGAATGTTGTACTTGATATGGTCACTGATGGGACCTCTATGGCGTGATGAAACGACCACGCTCTACACACATTCCTTCCAAGCACTTCTATGAATCAGAGAACGTTATAACGTACTGTGCATGCGCGATAGAGTTCAAAGTCAAAGACTTCACGCTGCATATTATAGCGCCATTACCATAGCAGCAGCTCCAATAATTTTGTCAGACCTCGTTCACCTATATGCGTGCTTGCACGATGCGTGTTCCATAATTAATTAGAGGACAGGTTTATCTGTAAGAACATTTTATTTCATTCCCTGTCTATATATCTTATATGGGGTATTATGATTACTTGCATTATTTACATTATTCGGACTATTATCCTCATCTTCATTGCCATATTCACAACGTTTCGGCTGTTGTATGCTCCAGCCTTCTTCAGGTGATTGGAATTTCAAACTGAACCGTTTATTTCGTCCACTAGGGTAGATTGTTCTATCTCCACGTGTCATGCCTTTTCTAGATGTTTCAATTATTTCCCTTTAATTCAATTCTCCAAGATTTTGGTTCACCACTGCTGTGGCATGGTATTGAACTCACAACGCTTTGGGTTTAGTCATTGGATCTAACCAACGTCTTTATCCGTTGCGTTATGTGTCCTTGAGTACAACGGCCGAAATTTTGTGAATATGACAATGAAGATGATGATAATAGTCTGAATAATGTAAATAATGCAAGTAATTTTATTTCATGTTACTTTATTTTGCATGTCTAAATTAAACGTCCGTATAACATTTCCCCTTTTATGTTCATTCAGCTAATTTTAATTCATATTGATTTAATTGGTAGTATCATTAAGAAAAAAAAACTAATTCTAATTAAGTTAACACAAAGCTATGTTTAATGTTCGTACATATTTACGTTCTCGTATAACTTTCGTTATATCCACTGGATATCTGCATTAACGCATAATACGTGGGGGCGTATCGTATGTAGATGTTGTTTATATGTGTTTATCATATGTCAGTATTGTCTATTTGCGTGTTTTATGGATGCGTAATATATGTATCATATATGCGTATGTATATCTCTATATCTTGAGTGCTTCCACCAGCGTTGCTTTCGTTCTCTGATGAGAATTTCATGGTAATCAGATAGGAAAGTGCTGCAGCTGGCCAATACGATGAATATCGAGTCCATGTTTATGAGACATCGATTTAGATGTTCTGGACACTTGGTCCGAATGTATGACGATCTGGCGCAGGCAAACACCCCAGTGAAATCTACGAAAAATTTATAAGGTCTGTCCAAAAGTCAAACTTTAAAAAACTTAATATCGACACTAACACATTGGGAGAACGTTCATCAAATAGGGCAGAATGGAAGAAACAGATTGCAACTGTTGCTTTAAAATTAGAAAATGCTGGTAAATATATGTAATATCGTTTTCGTCCGACGAATGTGGCTGTGTTGGCATTTCAAAAGCAGCCATTATTACCCACAAATGACGTCATAGATATAAGACTGTCTATCAATATGTCATCCTTCCTTATATCGCTTCCAGCCTCAGTAACAAAATATGTGCGTCAGTCAGGTGACTCACGCGACTGTATAGATGTCAATCTCCAGAAAGTCAAGAAGACTGACATGCGATAAATGTGGTGTGACATGCAAGTTTCTTGAAGGCTTAATGAGCCACATGAGGCGTCACATGATCATGGTCTCAACAGGGATCTTGAAAGTGGTTGCACTCAGTCAAGAGGTAACTACCATCCTACCAACTGTATGTTTTGTGCGTGTGTATGTGCAATTATATTTCTTTGATTTCATTTTTTCTTTATATTGTATAGTCGGTTCTATGATCACTTAACTTATTTTTCTTTTTTCTGCTTGTTTTATAGTTTTTAGCATCAGCCTGTGATTTTTATATACTTAATTGCACGTTGTCTTCACAGGATTCTTATATCTTTTGCAGATTTTATATTCTCATTTATTTCTCTTTTGTTTTTGCTGCCTTCTTCATTTTATTAATTTGCTGCTTTTTTTTTCGTTTTCTATTTATAGAAAAACGTTCTTAATTATACCTCCATAATTATTCTAATTAATATTTTTATTAATGTTTATCATTTCCAATTACACTTATCCAAGGGAATTTTCCAAGGAATTTATTAAAGACTCGTCCAATGAAAAGAAGAGAATTCAACCCAACAAAAAATTAAATATTCTTTCATTATTTTCTAGCTTATTAAGTTTTATTTTTTCTCATCTTTTTCTTTTCTTTACTTTTTTTAATCATTTAAATATTTCACTTTCTGTATCGTTCTACAGACCAGCAGCATATAAACATATTTTCGAGAAGTTTCATTTCACAAATTTTGATTAAAAAAATAACAAAACATTTTAATGGGTGTTTTAATGATATCCTTTTTTTTCTCTTTGCTAAATGATTTATCATGGTATGTTTCTTTAAAAAGATGTTCCTATTTATTTATGCTTTAAACGCGATATCGACAACATTTTCGAAAAAGCATATTTTAAAAAAATGGGTGGTTACTTAGTTTACAAAGGGCAATCTGCGAATAATTTTCATCATTCCATAAAAGTCTTTAAAGAAAGAAATCCGATGTGATAGCAAAATTTATTGGAATCTCCATAAAATGATTTATCATCGAAATATATTTGGATATTATTATCCAAACCAATACATTTGTTACTATATTACTTTTATCTATTTTTTTCATAAACAACTAGGGAAATAATTTGTCTCAAATAGAAGACAAACTTGAAATCTATTGTTGAAAATCTTTGTTAAAATCCACATAACAAAATTAATTTACGCCAATACGTTAACATCGGAACATTGATCATATTGTAATTACGTGCTTCTTAAATCTAACAGGTTTTAGATTGACATTTCCATATCGCTATTACTGTTTCAGTCAGATGTAATATCATTTTAATTATGAACCACGGAGATATCATTGATAACCTATATAAGGTTTTAATCTCTGTTCTAAGATATTTGAAGGGTGTATTTACAAAATTTTCAAGGAGCATCATTAATAAAGCCGTCGAAAAAACTAACCCAATTGGAAGCGAAAGTAAAATATGGCTATCTTTTATCTTGAGATTTTTTAGAAAGACAACAATAATTTAGGAAGTTCGGCATATGAATTAATTTTAAGTTTTGTTTCTTAATGTTCTTAAGAACTATACCTTTTGTTTCAGTTTTCAATTAACGATGACGAAAAAGCTTTATTATAAAAATCGTTATTAACTAATTACAGTGTTTTGCCTTCATCTGTGAATTATGTTGCAGGTTAGAAATTTAGTACCAAAAATCGGCTAAATATAAAAACAATCAATCATTCTAATTGAAAGAGGTGAATTAGTATTTCATTCTTTTTCGCAATTCTAGTTGTGCAATCGAGAAGTTAATGTTCAGAGACAAAAAGCTTGCAAAATTCTTTAATAGATATAACTGAATATTTCATTAATGTTTTATTTGGCGTTTGTTTTAATTTCCTGTGAGATCAGAAGCGAACAATTTTAAGAAACTTAGCAGGAACTTTGCTATGAGCGTCATTCCTTCGTTTAATTAATTTGGTTTCCTGGGATTTTTTTTCCAGAAAGAAAGAATTTATTTTAGGGTTTTATTTTTGTTCTTTTCCCCAATTTCCAGTTTGCATCTTGCTTTACACATGCCAGAATAAAGGAATAGTTGGTTATATATATATTTATATTCCGTATAAATGTATCGCACTGACATATGTAGGAAAATCAATAATTCCGTAAGCTGATGACTTCAAATATTTTACACAATATTTATTTGCGAATGTTATTTTTACTTATAATCTCCAATCTTTACAAAGTACTTAATCGACATCGCCTTTATTTACCTATAGATCGAATATTTTAAAACAACTTTCGGCTCAGAAGTATCCTGTCACGATACGGCTTTATTGTTCTAGTCTTGAGATAGATAGATAGATAGATAGATAGATAGATAGATAGATAGATAGATAGATAGATTAATGAAACTTTTTCGAACAACTTTTGAATAAAATACCAATAGATTAGTCCTTCCCAAAAATATGGCCTTCTCATATGAACCTATTCATCTTCTATGCGATAAATTCTTTTTTTAGAATCCTATCTTAGTTTGGGAAATTTTATTGCACCCTATCTATGACGCTGAGCAAATATCAATCCTACTAGTCTATTTTTACTCGAATTAATTGCAATATTCACCTCTAAAGCATTAATATATTAGTTGAGAGATTTAATCTTAGGAAGGAAATATCTTCTGTTTCGTACGTATTTAAATCAAGTGTTCATTTCCTTCATGTCCTGTTCGTTGGAGTTTGATCCTAGTTAAAAGATAAAACCTCTAAAAGTATGGAACAAGGCAATCCCCCACGCTCGCATTTCCAGACAATCT
This sequence comes from Acanthosepion pharaonis, assembly GCA_903632075.3. Classification (NCBI taxonomy): domain Eukaryota; kingdom Metazoa; phylum Mollusca; class Cephalopoda; order Sepiida; family Sepiidae; genus Acanthosepion; species Acanthosepion pharaonis. The sequence continues at coordinate 3,169,152 of CAHIKZ030002224.1, read as the reverse complement.
CTTTTATATATCGTTGTTTGACATTAGATTGCAGTCAGGATTCTAAATGATAAATTCCAAGAAAGAATATGCAACTCGGTGCAATACAATATTTCATGTTAAATTTCAGATTTTTTGGAAGATAATATAGTTATGTATGCAACTACCAATTTGCTTCATCTGTGATCCAGCTTTACTTAATTTTACTCGAGCTGAAACACTGATCGGAGTGTATTACGAATACGGGCAAAGAAACCTTCCCTCTAAGATGATTGGCGTCGTATATTTTATATATATATATATATATATATATATATATATATATATATATATATATTTAATTTATATATTTGAATTTATGCCAGTATAAGCCATGCTGAGTAACTAAGACGTTTGATACGTTTGACAAGAACTTACTTTGAATTGTTCTTCAGGACAATAGATTTTTCATGTTGGAAAAAGATCTGTAACTACAAAATAATTTATTGTTTTTTTTTTTATTTCCTTTGAATTATGCAACCCATCCTGCTGATTTTAGCGATACCCCTTCCACGAATACGCGTAGTCTATTTTAGCGTATCGCTTTATTTCAGTCGATATTTTTTCTTCAGTAATATTACATTATTGATCCAAGATCTCCATCTGCTTATACATGTTTTCAATTGTTCCATTGGCGGGAAATGCATGTATGGAAGCAGCCCAAAAGCAATTCACATGCCGGAAGATCAAAGAACAGTACAAGACAATTAAATGGTGGAGTAATAAAGAAATTACATACTGATGCACGTACTCTGCATTTTAGGTAACATGGTCATGGTCTGCTTATTTATTTTACGTGCTATAATACAAGAATTTTGTGGGTTTCACCCAGCTTCTCAGCAAGGGAAATATAGAAAAAACAAAAAAAAATTAAGAAAGAACATAAGTTATCATCCTTTTTAGTAGTAGTAGTTGTAGTAGCAGTAGTGGTCGTAGTAGAAATAGGAGGATATGCTAATGTTTTCTGTCGATTTTGTTTTAGTCTTTCCGTTTATCTATTTTGAGTTTTCATGATTTTTTTATTAAATGTTATTAATTTGTAAGTTTTTATTTAACCTGTTCGGGAGAGATTTTCTTTCAAAGGTAAGTAAGTGTGTCTAGGTTGTTACGCCCACTTGTTTAATAGATAGATAGATAGATAGATAGATAGATAGATAGATAGATAGATAGATAGTTACACGGATGTGTGTTAGACATATAGATACATTGATGTGAATAATGTTATATATAGGTGACTAAATTGAAACTGATAACGTCATATATATATATATATATATATATATATATATATATATATAGAGAGAGAGAGAGAGAGAGAGAGATAGATAGATAGATAGATAGATAGATAGATAGATAGATAGATAGATAGATAGATAGATAGATTGCTGCGGATAACGTTAGACATATAGATATATTGATGTGAAAAATTTTATATATAGATGACTAGATTGAAATTGAAAACGTCATATATATCTATAGATAGATAGATAGATAGATAGATAGATAGATAGATAGATAGATGTGGATAACGTGAGATAGGTAGATGTGGATAACGTTAGATAAAGAGATAGATAGATAGATAAATACATACATACATACATACATACATATACAGAACAGAATGAAACATAAAAATATAACACTTTGAAAGATACATAGCATCGAACTGGCATATATGTGAAAAGATATTTGGAAAAAACTGAAATCAACAGAGATATGAATAGACAAAGATATGTCCGCGATTCGGAATTCACATGGCTTTTGTTATATTTCGGAGAAATATAACAAAAACTTTCTTGTCGTCCGGGGGCTTAAAAAGGTCAGGTTGTAACTCATTGTCTCAATTCAATGTTCTGCCGCGTCACTTCTCCTAATAACATTTACTTTCTGCCTTTTATTTCTATTTCTGAAGCAGCCATATTTGTTTTCAGTTACCCGTCTCTTTCTTTCCGGCAGTTATTGTGAACCTATACTCTCTACTGTTTTGTATACACTTTCATATAACATGTTTTTTCATGCTTATGATATATTGTCTATTCTTATTTCATTGAGCATATTTCAATGTTTATTACTTTAAAAAACAAAGAATTATACACGTGAAAATTTCACGCACATCCCATTTCAAGTATTGATTAATCATAAGTTTTATGTTAATAGTTAAATGATAATTTCCTTGCGCGTTCGACGACACCAAAAACATAGAAATCCCTTGATTAGACCGTTAAATATCTGATCTTATCATCTTTAAGAAATTATCGCAATAACAATCATAATTATAAATCTTCTTTTTTTATTTAAATACGTAAGAAAGTACAAATGAAGGGATTAAATATATTTTCTATTACTCAGAAACTGTCTTTAAAAGCATGAGGGTGTTATCGCCTCGTCTCTTTTCTTGGTATTATTAGTGATTTTCTAGGTGTGGTACAAGGCCGAAAGAAGGAGGCAGTCAGTGAGGTTCGAACTCATTACTCAGTCGTATTTGTTCAAGAAAAGAAAGAAAAACTCGATAACCATTACACCAGGTGTCCTTTTCTTAATATTATATATGAATTGCTTCCTTCACTAAAACTAAACTGTATCTCTGATATAGCATCGTATTACGCCTTTCTTCCCACTCAAAAGGGAACTGTCTATTATTTATCTTATGTAATGGCGAAATCTAATCCACGAAGGGACTATGAACAGAATACTTATGGCCATTGACTGAAATGTATTTGAGACGCGATTGGAAATTTTAATGTCGTCGCTAATAAATGAACACTGCCTCAAGCATAATTTAAATAGCATCAATTTTAATCAGTTAAGGATTTGCGTAACTGAATAAAACCGTGCGATGCATTTATACTGAATGGCTTAGTAACAGTATCTATATTGAATTGAAAGTTACTATATCAGATCATTGCCAAAGTTCGTACTCGATTTTCGTTATTAATATTAAATGACCTTAACTTGACACTGGAATCTGCTTTGGTGCTGATTTCTCGTGTGCTCTAGATTGAATACTTGAATCGTTCAGTTGTGAGTTCAACGCTGTTGAACGTTGGCGCCGTGTCCACAAATGAATGCCTTAAATAGTGAGGATTAAAAGTTGCACTTTAGCCATATGATGCTCTATGAAATTCGGGAAAGAGTCGACATCGGAATTGCGACAAAGAAGAAAAATAAACATTTACAGGATTTCTTTGGATCGTTCTCCAGCTGTTTGAATGATCAAAACGTGATTTAGGAGATTTCGCAGGGATGATTTTAATCTAACCGATGACCCGTAGTCCGGGCGACCTTCCGACATCGATGAAGTTTCACTGTTTACCATCGGAGAGAATAAAGCACCGGGAGAGATTGCTAAATGGTTGCAATTTGAAGAGACTTGGGTTCAAGAAAAACGGCCGATTTTGGCAAATCGAAAAGGTGTCATATTTCACCACGATAATGCATTTTGCATAAAAGACGTTATAGAAATCGGAAGATTCCACCTCCCACCATATTCTGCTGACTTGTCTCATTCGGATTTTCATTTTTTTCCCGTTCTTTGCAGAACTATTTAAATGACCAAAAGTTTGAGTCTGTGCAGTCAGTTTAATATTAACTTTGAACACTTTTCCAACAAAAAATACGATGTTTCTATGAAAATATCTTTAAAAATTTGTAGAAGAGTGAGAGATAGTTGTCAAATGGTGACGATCTACTTGATTAATAAATATTTGGTTGCTCTTTTGTGAGTATGTAAAATTTTGTTTTTAATTTTCTAATATGGCAATATCATTTTGCAAATGATCTAATATCAGTCTACGTAAGAGTATGAAGACTTATATCTTTCCACAAGAGCAAAATGTAACGGTGATGGAAAGCGGCCGGATGGCATTACCATTTTCCCTTTTAAAATGGGTAAGTCTTTGATTTGGGATGCGACCTGTGCGCATACATTTTCGATCGGTAATTTGATCAGTTTCGCAGTTGAGCCAGGATCCGTCGCCCGAGACGCAGAGATGAAAAAAATGGTTAAATATTCTTCTCTTGCTGATAGATTTTTTTTTTTTACTCCTGTGGCAGTGGAGACTTCGGGGGTTGTTGGCCCTCGTTCGATGGCGTTCCTTCGGAGGATTGGCTCGATGGCGTCTCTATTGGGGGACTAGCCTCGCAAAATGGGGTGGCTCTTGCAGCGTGTCTCACTGGCCATGGTTCGAGGTAATGCTTTCTCCATCGTTGCGGCTGGCGTAGGTTAGAAAAGGGATTTTTTTATAGTTACGTTGTTCTGGAATTGTCATCAGTGGTCAACTGAACTTGTTTTGTTTCAATAAATTTATTCATTGAAAAAATAAAAAAAACAAAAAAAAACGATAGATTAATAACTAACTTAAGATGCAATAAATCTGTGTAATGATAAAAAGTAATATTAAACAACGAAATTGAGAAACAAATACATTTGATTGAGGAAACTGAATGGATGGTAAACTTAAAATGATCCTGACCATTCTTTAAAATTTAATCTAAAGTTTCTTGTTGTAAGTGCCAGATATGACTCTGAGTGGTTAAACATATGGTATTTTGATCTAAATCCACCTGCATTTCATAGATTTCAAAAGCAATGATTTTATGTGGTTCGTATAAAGTTATTAAATATAAACTTTACTCTTCCTTCTACTGTTTTTTGTCGTATTTTTATTTCTGTTTTTGTTAACGTCTTATTAATTCTATTCTTCATCCAATCCCCCTCTTTTACGTTCGATTTGATTTTATTAAAGCAATTTCATAACTTTATGCTATAGTTATATACAAGTATGTTTTTCTTTGAAATTCTTCGTATAATAATTACACTATCTAAAAAGGAAGCACAATAAATCAACCAACCAAAGATATAATTTTTTTTAATGTTTTTATGTATTTAATTAGATTTGTATGGCAGGATTCAGGTACGGTACCACAAAAAACAATTCATGGGAGGTAAATGAGATGTTTAAATATGAAGAGGACTAAGTCAAATATTATGTTTTAAACATTCCAGGTTCCATATCAGATTCTTTCATAAAATGAATACTTTTTAAACCTGTTATGCTGCTGTCAACACATTTTTCTTATGGTTGTAAACATATGTTTAGCTGTTTGCACTTATTTTATGGTATGTGAATTATGGATATTTTCTTTATACAAAACATATATAAAATATAATATTTCGAGAGAAAATTACCACAATTCATATCCCGAAAATGGATTGTGTTTGTTAACGTTTTTTACATAGTTTTTCAATAGGGACTTTCTATTTAGACGTTATGTTGCGACATGGAAGCGAAACCTTTCACTGAACTAAATCAATAGATAAGTGTTTGTTTTTTTTTTTTTTAATTACTTCAAAGAAAGTAAGTCGGTAATGCAACTAAGATGCAAGGGGTTAACGAATGTGAAAGAATATGACAAAAATCTAGTGAGGTGTAAAGACAAAAACGAACAAGACTCAAGAAGACGGCAATTGACGTTGCATTTAATTTTTTTTAACATCAGGTCGTCGAGAAACAAGACACCAGAAGAGAATTTCACAGGCGAGAAGATCAAGGGAAGAAGCTTTTAGAATAGAACTTACGGTTCTATTCTAGCTATTTCAACAGTAAAACAGTTAGACCTAGGTGCTATTCTGTTAGCACGCTTAAATTTATACGGTTTCGGTACAAATATCTAATCTGAACAAATTCCTTGAAAATATTTGTATAAAAGATAGAGAGAAGTCCTGGCACACCTGTGGGAAGGTAACCGAAGTCGAGGTGCCGGGCCAAGACCGATAACATTATAGACATTTCCTTGCATTTTGTTGAGAATTTCGAGATATAAAGCAAGAGCATCAGATCAGATATGGAAGAAATATTTAATGCCCGGATGAATGGTAGATAATAATTGTGCAAGATAGATTCTGGTGCAAAGAAGTTCCTGGCAATTTTCCTTGCGGCAGGCCTAATTATTGATTCAAGATGTTAAGTAAATTTAAAATCATGGTTCCTAAAAAGAAGACGATTTTATTTCGTTTTGAGTTTAGTAATTTAACATATAAACTTGAAAAATCAGAAGTCCCATTAGTTATTTATAATTTATAGTACACATGTTCAGTATATTAGTATTACAAATTAGCAGCTGAGCTAATGAATTACCTACAATCTGTAGCTAACTGGGGTAAGGAATATATTAGCAGTTTTTACATCTCCAAAACAAATCTGCTGTCTTTTACATAATACTATTTTTGCCTTCTTTCAATATGTCTGATGCTAATCTCCAGGAATGTGACTGATTGTCACTTCTTGGGCTAACATTTTCCGCTGACTTGAAGTGGAAAGATGTATTGAATCAATTGCTAGGTCTGCTGCTTGGAAAGTTGTTACATTATGACAGACTAGACATCTTTACACGCCAGAATCAATAGGATATATTTAGAAGTCTACCATTATTTCATGTCTTGAATATTGCAGTCACATCTGGTGCTTCTGCTATGTATTTAGAGATGCTTGATGAATTCCAAAAAGTTTGTAATGTTATTGGTCCTGACTTGACATCTCGGCTTCAGTCACTTTTCTACGGACATTATACACATTTCCTGTGCGTTAATTTATAAATATTTTAATGGTAAACTTTCTGATGAGCTTCCATTTTGGCACTTAGACCTAGTATTTAAGTATCCTACTAGTTTGGCTTCAAGGTCTCATCTTATTACAGATGAAATAGCTAGATGTAACCGTAGGTTCTATGCTAGCGGTTTCTTCTCTCTCATTTTTTGCTTGTGGAATTCTCTTCCAGCTACTTGTTTTCCACTCAACATTGATCTTCAAAAATTTTAAAGCAATGTCAAACTTTATCTTCTGCATTCTTAATCCTTGCTTTTTTTATTATTATCCTTACTTAAAGTCTGATTTCCATCATATTCTCTCACCGGAAGTCCTTTCAACTTAATGTCTATTGGCGTGCTTGTGGTAAAAGGATTAAACAATGTAAAAACAATGGCGTATACTAAACGACATATATGTTCGTAATATTCTGTTAAACAGGGCGACACAAAATGGAAATGTGTTTTTAAATCTTTCTGGTTTTATTTTACTTTATTTATGATCCTTACTTAAAATGAATATTTTATTTAGATATAATATCCTCATGTTTTGCTTTCATTTTAAATACACAATTTTTATTCTTTCTTTTTGCTCTTAACTTATTTACTTTTTACTTATATTCTTATACACATTTTCTTATATAAATACTTTAGAAGTTAATGTTTCGAAAAAAATAGAAAATTAAATTTTCTGATTTATTTTGAAAATTAATAGTAAAAACTTTCGACAAGTGATGCAGCTCAGCTAAATAGCAATGTCGTAGAAGCAAGCCAAAAACCAAATTATGCCCGTTTAGTTCTTGGTTTCAGTTAAACGTGGGCGACTGAAGACATCCAATTTGCCGTATATAGCTGTAGATGTTTAATGTCATTCATAAGATCACTAATGGAGTACTTTGCTTTTAAAGTTCTTGTTCCATTTGGTCTCTTAGTACATTTTCCTAAATCAGATAAATAGTCAAGAATAATATATTTATTAAAAACAGCATAGGGGCTTATAGGAAACGAGGTGGATGATCAGTTTTTCTATATGGCAGTGAATGCTGGACAATTCTTTCACAGATGAAAAGGTGAGCAAATGGAGAGACGATAATACAGCGAGGATATGCTGAGAACAGCATAGACGGATCGTGTTCGCCACCAGGAAGCTTTAAAGGAAAATGGAAATAAGAAGGATGATATGTTTAGAATCAGAAAGAGAGAATTATAATTTATAGGACACATGAGAAATGAAGCTTGGAAAGTTTGCTGCACATATTGGACATACTGAGAGAAAAGCGAGAAAAAGGGAAATAATGAGAGAAAAAAATCCAACGAGCTTTTGTAAACGGATGACAGAACAGGGAATGAGAGGGATAGTAAAAAGACAAACATTGCTATGAGATACAAAATAAAGGAAGTTGTGGAGAGTCATGATCCCCCAAGCCCTGAAGAGACGAGACACATAGAAGAGGAAATTGGAATATATTCACATCTTGATCTGATAAATTTTCAAGATTAACTTTTAGACCAATGACATTTATTATCATGGCATGAATATCCCTTAAAGATTAAGACACACTTTTTCTTAACGTTAACTGTAATAATTTGAAAATGTTTTCAATGGAAGTACTTTAATATAATTGAAGAAGATAGACTCGGTTATATCTAAGCATGATGCTGTTTTTGATCCAGTCTAACTGAAGACTTTTTCTGATTGTCCAGCTGGGTATGGCTGCTAGTATGTATATCTATCTATCTATCTATCTATCTATCTATCTATCTATCTATCTATCTATCTATCTCAGTTTGTTCATTATCTATCTATCTACCTATTTATCTATCTATCTATCTATCTATCTATCTATCTATCTCAGTTTGTTCATTATCTATCTATCTATCTATCTATCTATCTATCTATCTATCTATCTATCTATCTATCTATCTATCCTTCCTTACTTTTTACCGAATATCAGATATTAAGGATGAATTCAAATGATGAATCATTTCACCAATCATTTGCAGAGGAAATTTCCCAATAAAGTTAGTCAGGAAATGACAAAATATTTTTAATAGAAACTAAAAATGCAACTCAAAACAGCAGAGAATTTTGTATAAAATATTTTTTATTCTGATTTTCATTTATGTTGTTAGTTTGTAAATCTTGGGTAGAAAGATTTTGATTTTAACCAATATACTTGTAGGAAAACCCTATTTGTATGTATCTGATAAAAAAATAAAATGGCGGCGAATAAGAATTAGGAAGATTATTTTGCGCCTCTATTTCAAGTGGATTTGTTCGGCCTACTTCACAAACATTTATTTTTACTTGAAGTCAACCAACAATTTTTCAAACCAGAGAGTAATACTTAAATATACGTAGCAACCAGCGAACAGGACCAAACATTGAAAACAGCATGTTACTGACCTTATCTTCCTTTACACCTACCTACTACTTACCACCCTACATATATATATATATATATATATATATATATATATATATATATATATATATATATATATATATATATGTACTGACGTGACGGAGTGATTTCCGGAGGTTCGACTCGAAAATCAGCATTCGTGATGCTAATTTAACACCAATTAACAAATTGACAAAACTTTTACTTCTGTTCATTCTATATATTCTGAGTGTAACTGCAAAATTGTGTAAATCCTGCAACAATAAAATTGTCCAATTGTTACATTAACCTCTCAACCGTAGTTTCTTAGAAATGATTAAAGATATCTTACTGGAATTCTCTGTGGTTTTTATAACACTTTTGGACTCTACTTTGAACAATAAGCATATATTTAGCTCTAATTTGAAATGATGATTCCTTTCGCTGTTTTGTTGTTAAAAAAAATAGAGAAGTAGAAATAAAAAGTAAATCGCGAGATCTACTTTTCATTTCTACATCTCCCCCTTTTTTAAACTTAATTATCATTCGTTTGATGGTTCATGAATGGACTTTGAAGATGGAAGCCAGAGTATAAATGTTTGCACCATTAGCATTTTCATCTGGACTTTGCTCATTTGAGGAAACAGTGGGACTGACACAAAATAATTTGAACCTATTCTCTTTCTAGCTGAATAACTCAAAGAGTTTTTCAATGATTCTTACGACAAATGGTGTCAAGGTGGCTAAACGTCTTGTCCGAAAAATTGAAAAAATCAGTTCTGTATAGTTTTTAGATATTAAACATTTTGTGTGATGGACAATTATCCCATGTTGTGACAAGATTGGACAATTTTGCTGTTAATCCGGTAGAGTCTTTTTTTTAAGCTGAAATTATTTCTCATAAAGTTACTTCTTTTCTTTTACTTCTTTCTACTTTCTTAGTTGATACACGTGATTGAGTTGACATCCCAGGTCGTCATTTCAGTCAATCACACACTGTCCATTTAAATTGAAATTATCACTATTTCGACTATTACACATTTTCATATTATTCATGTATTTACCCCTAAGCCCTTCCTTGTTATTCCACTTAATGATCTTCTCCATATTAGGCATCGTGCTCTAGCTAATTTTTATTGTGTTCTTTCAAAAGATTTCATAGAATACATTATTTACCGGAAAGTGCTTCTTTAATCTGATAAAGAATTTCTGGCCAGTTCTTCTCTTTACCTAATTAAAACCGTATTTACATTAGTCGGACTATTGTCCTCATCTTTGTCGCCATATTTGTCACAACGTTTCGGCCGTTGTACGCTCCGGCCTTCTTCAGGTGGTTGGAATTTCGAACCGAACCCTTTATTTCGATCGCTGGGGTAGACTGTTCTAATTCCACGTGCCATGTTTTGATGGATGTCAGTTATCAGTTATCTCCTGCTAATTTTCCCTCTGAAAGTTCTCCACTGCCTTAACCAGGAATTGAACTCACCTTCTTTGGGTCTGTCACTGGATCTAACCAACGCCTTTATCCACTGTGCCATGTGTCCGGTTTGATATTTCGGTATTTAAGTATCTTTATATGGCCATCCCCCTGCAACGTTAACTGGCAAACATGTTTTTCATTCTCGAAAATACACTCAGAATCAGAGTTACGAGATAATCTATACTTAATGCCGATAGGTATCTTCTTAATAATCCGGCTGGGGTAGTTCGATTTGACATGAACATATCTTAAATCGCAATTTAATCAAATACAGCGCCGAAATTTCCGGGAAGATATGTAAGCGTGTTTAGAGAAAATGTTCTATGAAATGGCACCTTTTGTTGTATTAGGTGATCCGACTCACTAACAATGACTTGCGAGATGACTCACTTCACAATCGATCTACAGCAGAAACTAACTCGTGATAGAAATGACAAAGCTTGTCATGGCAACAGTGAGCAAGATGATCATTATGGCCATGTTGAAACCCACTTCCGCAAAGGGTCAACCTCGTTTTCCCAATAGCGCTACCGGAAATGACGCCGTCGTCACTGCAAGCGATTGTGATGAAGACAAAGTTGGCAGCTTAAACCAGTGTTATGCATGAGGGTGATTAGATAGATCTCCCGAGATCAATACAATGGAGGTATCGAACAACGTCCAAGATTCAACATTGAAGGAATTTAAAAGTAAGCCGGCACTACCGCGCTCATAAACAAATGCATTCATATATCAAGGGCACAGTATAATTGTTGTTGCTTCTGGTAGAGAAGAGACGGTAAAAGTTATAAGGGGTGAATCATTGACCTTGAATATACGGATTCAGTACACCCGATGAGATATGATAATGGCGTTCTTTTGTTAACGGATAATGATGCTTGACGGTGAGATTATCTTTATTTGTGAAGTTTTCTATCGTCAAATTATGATACATTTCACATTCTACCACCACTCTAGACGAGTGATATATAATACGGTCATTTTTCTGTATGATAATATCCTTAATCCAACATGTACACTGCGATCTTTATATTGTCGTGACGGATAACGTCAATAAAAGTTGAACCAGGGATGTTACCATTAAAATAATACTGATTCTGAAGAAATGTTATTTGGCGCCAGTTTCGTAAAATGTGGTTTGATAAAGAAACAAATATTGCGTTTGTGTGAAATTCTTCGGATTTTGTTGAAAACTAGAAACAGAATGCATAATTTCAAAGCGTTTTTACAGCTACAAAATACGTAAAAAGGTTTTAACAAAATGATTCCTGAAATTTAAATAGATAACGTCTTATTCTGATTGGACTTCTCTCACGTGTCACTAGGCATATTAGACTTGATTCAATACAGGTATTTAGCATAGTAAATTTCGATAAATGCTTTTCTAAAATAATATTTGGCATCTACTAGTGGACATCCATTAAAGATTAAAACCGCTACCCTATCGTTTGAATAAAGGAAACTATTCTTGTTCACAAGAGTGAAAGACACAAAAAGATTTTTTTAGCCATCTTTAAAAAGAAGATGAAAACAGCTTTGGAATTTTTATCGTAATATGGCTAATTTTTCTTGTGCACAGTACGCCTCTCCTGCTGTTTAAATGCTTTTCTACTTCAATGTCTAGATATTCCTTGATTTCTGCATGTTGGAGGTACTCTTTGTTATTGCTTATACGTCCCGTTTTTTTCACATGTAAAACAGACCAACTGAATTTCACATTTTTCCTCTGTTATTCTTACTGTATACAGCTTTGCGTTTTACAGAAGAGAAGAGCATTTTTCCTTTAATCTTGTCTGTTCACTGCCATTGGCGTATAAACACTAAAATGTATTACTCTACTCTAAAAATATTCTTAAGCTGCAACTTATGCTTAGTAGTTAGGATTATACATTCGTCATTAAAATCGGTTCCCCAAAATGATATTATATATTACAACACTTTTTATATATTCATTTTATAAGATAAATGCTTATTTAAATTAGAAATGTAGCGTTACTCAAAATGTCAGTTTGAAGCTAATACAAAATTCTCTCTCTCTCTCTCTCTCTCTCTCATTTCATAATTAGTGCAATTGCACAAAGGGTTCAAACAAAACATTTTGAACATTGGAGAATTTCTAATGTGCAGTCATTAAAACAGCAATAAAAAATTAAACGGTAACTTTGCGGTCAATTTTTCCTTATCTGAATTATTATTGTCTAATCAAATTTATACACACACGCACAAATACACACATTAATATATATATATATATATATATATATATATATATATATATATATATATATAATGAGCAAGAAGATTGATGTGTATACTTATCTTTCCTTAAGTGAATATTACGAACTTCAATAGATCTTGAACTCTCCGATTAAAAATTCTGAGCCATTATCCATTACACGACCTGCGCATCTAAGCTTACAGCACCTGGTATTCCCAAGCGGTCAATCATCTATGTACTGACCAAACAATAATATCCAAGATAATCATGCTTTTCTACGAGTAAGACTATCGCTAAGATATTAATAGAACAAGATGAACTCACCTCAGGAAATACAGGTTCGTCTGAGAAGTTGCTTTTAACATAGGTTTCCTTTTTAAACGTTTAAAGAAAGTGGTATTTTATTTTTTTCGATTTGTAGAACTAAATTATTGATTGATTCGTTTCATTATCAACACTTTACAGTTTATGTAAAGCCAGAAAATATGTTTAGATTGTAATTTTTTTTTTCGGGAGATAATAATGCTTTAGTAATACAGGTCTTGCTAATTAACCCATAGTTGGGGAACAAGAGGTGGATTCATACCTTTGCCAAGGTTATTTGCGCGTAAGAGAATATAAGGAGCCCGACAGGAATTAGAACTCCGCTCTCCGATTAACAGTCTCGAGCCATTATCCATTAAACCATCTACGCATCCAAGATTAGAGCACGTGCCATTCCCAAGAGGTCACCCATCTATGTACTGACCAGGCTCAATGTTTCTTGACTTCGGTGATCGAACGTTAACCGGTGATTGATATGGTCGAAAATCCAAAAGGAAATGAAAACTGTCGAGTCTTACTATTTACTTACGATTTCAATTTTTACACGGTAATATTCGAAGAGATTGATTTTAATGGAAAATATGTAAAAATAGATCCGTCTTGAGATCTAACGCAAGTATATATGTATATATATATATATATATATATATATTAATTAATATCTAATGCAAGTGTATACATATATATTAATTAAATATAAAATTGATTTTTGAAAGACATTGACTTCAATTTTTATAAAATTATATTCCAAGAGTTTGATTTTAATGGAAAATATGTAAATTGTGATCGTATGGGGACAGGTGTTTCATTATGACATGGCCGTAAGCGAAAATAACTCCGTACACAAATTCAATCACGGACGTAACACTTCCGACTGAGCATCCGCCCAGGAGATTGTTTGTTCATGCAAGCACAGTAATGTTCTCTTTGACTTGTTGCCAAATTAAATTAAGGCCATACAACCAATATTCAAAATAGCTTGGTACATTTTGGACAGGATTCATACCTTCTCTAAATATAAGAAGAAATATAATTATTTTGCAACGTGCAATTCATATGGAAAGAGAAGGAGAGAGAGATTTTTTTTTCTCTCCAAAAAGACCAGAGAAAAAAGTGGCGAATGCTGAAATATTTGGTGCCAAGTCGATTAATCGACTAATCTTCTTCCTGCCAACACGCACAAAATGGACGTTTGCCTTCTCAGCAACCCGTGTTGCGCAGATGATGCCTAATTAAATTTTACTCTCAGTGAATTTTCATTTAGTGTAACGGATTTCGGGACGGTCAGTGATATCGAGGCGAGTCGTATTCAAATAACATTCTGTTGATTTAGAAAAAGGTATAGGTCCTTCTCTTCTCTCCATCTATCTGTGGGTTAAATAACAGGATATACTGGAATCTCTGGCCTTGAATGGAAAACATTGAATTTCACACTGCAAAAGGTAGCATCACTATATTTCTCAAACTACCCTAAGTCCATTCTGAACTTCATCAATGATCTAGCCGATATTATCAGTTCCAAACAAGGTATTTATAAAGATGTCGCTGCCATTTATTTCTGTCTGAAAGGAAAATCTGACAAATCTGAAAAATAAACCTTGTAGCGGCTTTTCAAAAAGACTTCCAATCCGTTGTTAACTGTGGTAAGAAATGGTTTTTATATTTTAACGCTTCCAAAACAAAATTTTATTTAATCACCGTAAAGAACCTTTTCTCCCTGCAATATCATGGCTGCCACTAGTCTCCTAGAGAGCAACAAACTGCACCTGTTTTACCTCACTTTTATCACTGACTTGAAGTGGAGTGACTACAAGAAGTCAATAGCTGCACATTCTGCTAAGAAAGTTGGGTCAAACATTTTTTCTCGACAGAATCCATCTTGCACATTTACAAATCTCCCATTCGTCTGTCCATTGAATATTGTTGCCATATTCGGTCTGGTGCTGTTGCTATTCATCTCGAGAGTCTTGAGAAAATCCAAAGAAGGATCTGTAATGTAATCGATCCTGGCCAGGGATCTCAACTTCAGTCACTTTCTCACCGACATGATGTAGCCTTCCTCTGTCATTTCTACAAGTATTTTCATAGCAACTGTTGAAATAGCTAAACGCAACTGCTGATTCTATTACAACAGTTTATTTTCTCGCACTTCCCACACGTGGATCTCCCTTCCGTTTAATTGATTCCCTGAAAACTATAATATTCAAGCATTTAAATGCAACATCAATTTTCTGTCTTCTCAAATCCCGTTCACCTTTTTTCGTTTTCTTAATTCTTTCTATTCTCAGTCTTCTCTGTCACTTTCACTCCCTGTAATCCCCTGCGCACTAGCAGCATTCACCCCACTTCTTGGGGCGAAAGGATTAAAAGGGTCAAGGAAATTCCCAGATTATAACAAAGAAGAAACTTTAGAAGAGACATGGCCGCCTAATTCCTGAAAGAAGATAGGATTTAAAATATTTTTTTAAAAATAAATTAACCTCCGACATTTCTCTATCGGAATACGCGTTTTCATCTTATGGTAATTATTCTAGTGATATTATCTATTTATTATTTGAATGGATTGCAATGGATTTGAAATATATCAACAGAGTACTTATGGTAACGATTAAATAAGTTGATACCATCAGCCCAATTTAGTAAATCTTTTACATTATAATCTGTGGTGAAACAACTAAATCAGGATAAGAAGAGCATGTATAAGATGAAAGAAGCCACACATTTCCCTGTAGCCCTAAACAGACTTATCAATAACATTTTTTCTTACTTAACATACATCTAACACAAATCTAATTGAGTAAATGTAGAATAACAATGTTGATATACTAAACATGACTATTTCATATGAAGTATTGCTGCTACATACTCGTCTTGCTTTCGTTTCCTTGAAATTTGTTCTAGCTCTGTACTAATCTTAAGATAAGAATATATCAATATATACGTCAAATTATCGATGCCAAAAGAAATTTAATGCCAAAATGACTGCCATAGAGCCAGCAGTTCCCAAAACAAGTATATTTATGTTGTATGATCGGTAGGGTTAGAATCAGGTAAGTCCGAATCATGTTAATTAATTTCGAATTCGTTGGCATTAACCTCCTAGCTTCCAATTAGTTCATGGTTGTTATAGACATGTTGACCCTGACCTATAAACCATAGCCTATGCTATTGCATCGGACTGGTCTGCTTATCAGGCGATTTTCGTCCACAGAATAGCAATATGTTACTATGACGCGTGTCCCGGTCATAAATCTTGAAACTGTATTTAAGTACTTTCACCTCTTTTGATCAACTCGGATTCGACCTGACTCGAGGCAGCATTGTTCAACTGAAATCAGACTGACAAGAACACGTAATCAATAAAGGCAAATGGAGGTTTGGACGTGCTCACGTTCTTTAGACACAACCTTATCAAAAGATATGTTGCAGAGAGGTTTGTAGACAATTTATAAATCTTTTCAGACCGATACATTTTGTAATATATAATTTATACATGACTATATACAGGGTGCGATGGATAAATGTCCGTCTAAATTATGCAAAAATGAAAATAATATTGACATCTCATTTTAACATTTTTAATATACTTACCAAAATGACACAAAATTATCTGCAATACAAAAGAGTAACTTTATTCAATAAAATCGCCATTGGATTGAAACACGGCCTCCAAACGACATCGGATTCTCCTGGAACTCTTCTCGACGCTCTCGTTGTTTAAGTTGTTGAATGCTGACATAATACTTGTCTTCAGTTCATCTTTGATGTTAAAAGGAGTTATGTTAGTTTCTCATTGAACTACGCCCCACACATAATAATCAAGTAGGTCGCAGTCTGGGGAGTTAGGTGACCAGATGCAAGGAGAGATGTGGTTGCCGAAATTGCCTAACAGCCATGCCTGGGATCTCCTGCTTGTTTGGCATGGTGCGGAATCCTGTTGCTGTACAGAGGGTCTTCCAGCAGCCACCCGATTGACCCAGGTCAGTACTACCTTCTCAAGGCACTTGATCTTGGCCCCCGCCTTGATTCTGAATGCCTTACCAACAAATTCATGAGTTCTTTCCTTATCAGAACGATAATACATTTCTGAGCTCCCATACTTTCGTAATTACCTATAGACTAATCCAACTCATTCCGAATTCTCTGTACTGTCCTCAGATTGACAACTAGACACACTGAATGTTCGTATTTGATCTTCCGGTGTGAATGCCAAGCAGTACATCATTCCTTTTCTAAATTTCTGGCGGAGTGATTTGCGTCATTGTTCTCAAAGAAGGTGCAGTCGACAAAATCAAACAACACACATGGACGAAATTAAAAATATAAATTGAAGACAGTTTACACATCGCACCCTGTATGAACTGAATAAAATATATTTGCATTAATATTTTGATGAATATAGTTTAAAAATGAAAGCCGAAATAATTTATGATTCAACCTAATATAATTGTATTGCCTCAACTACTACCGCCAATCATTACTCCTCTTACTATTTGCTGATTATGTCTACGTATGCCTCAACACTGAGCCTTACTTACACTGAAGTTCCTCTCATGATTTCGCATTGGGATTTTTACGTAAGACTTTTAGTTTAGTTCTTCCCATGTCATCTACAAATATTCGTAAAATTCTGAGTATTTCCTCAGTTTATCCTCAGAAAACAATTTTATTTAAATAGTTTCTTGATGGTTACACTAATATTCTTACTCAGTAACTTGTGGGCCTTCCTCATTTAATGCGAGTTTTTTGTTTTCTTGTTCTGGTTTTGTTATTTTTCTAAATGTCATTATTAAATCTCTATCATCTCTTCCATTTTTTACAATTTCCACAATTCTGTTTCCATTACTCAACAACGATACAATATCTTATTTCATTGTTGTGCATTTACCTTTCTTAGGGTCCATGGAGAACTTTACATATAATAAATATAAAATTCATATCACTAACTAGACTAACGTATTTTTATTTACCATATGATAAAGTGCACACAAATTTCATATTAAATTCTGACACGAATATAAAATATTACCAATAAAATTAGATCGTATAAACAAAAATTCACGTAGTACAATAAATATATCTATATTATTTACATTATTCGGACTAATGTCCTCAACTTTGTCGCCATATTTATTACAACGTTTCGACCGTTGTACGCTCCAGGTTTCTTCAGGTTGTTGGAATGTCGAACCGAACCCTTTATTTCACTCACTGGGGTAGACTGTTCTAGTTCCACGTGTCATGTTTTAATTGATGTCAGTACTTCTCGAGAGCAACTCTCTGCGGCTGCTCGGTCTCACGTTGACGGCTGACCTGAGATGGAACAAATACATTAAGTCAATTGCTTCGTCCACCGCAAGGAAAGTTGTCTCTCTGTGCCGCGCCAGGAAATTTTTCTCCCCGGAATCGATCCTCCAGATCTACAAATCAACAATTCGCCCTTGCATGGAGTATTGCTGCCATATATGGACTGGATCCCCTTCTGTTTGCCTTGGTGTTCTTGATAGGCTCCAGAGGCGAATATGCAATATAATTAGCCCTGCTCTGGCATCTCGTCTACAGTCACTTTTTCTCTCTGTCTGTTTTAGAAATAGTTTCATGGCAATTGCTCCTCGGAGCTGCATTCACTGGTTCCAAGACTTCATGAATTCAAGCGCCCTACGAAGCTGGTGTCCCGCTCTCACCCCTTCCCTGTCGAAACTCCTAAATGTAGCCGTCTCTTCTACTCCAATAGTATCATGCCTCGCACCTCTCGCCTGTGGAACTCCCTTCCCTATTCCAGTTTCCCTAGAGCTTTAATCTCCAGCTATTCAAATGTAATGTCAATCGACATCTCCAATTGCCTTGATCTATCCACTACCCTTCTCCTCATCTGTAACCCCTTGCATCCTAGTGGCTTCCCGCCTTGCTTGGGGTGAAACGCTTAAAAAATCCTTTTAATTTTACCTCTCTAAGTTCTCCACTGCCTTAACCAGATCTAACCAACACCTTTATCCAAATCATCAAACCTACAAAATCAAAAATAACTTTTTGAATTTTTAGGTCTGATGAATTGGATCGTGATTAAGATTACAATGTAATAAATTATAACCTTGGAATATTAGTGTTTGAGCCTTTTATATATGTATATAGAGGGGTTGGACAAAATAATTCGAACACTTGTTAAATTAAAAGAAAATTTATTTAATATGGAGTTGGTCCTCCTTTAGCCTCACAGACAGCTTTAATACGTCTAGGAATGGAATTATACAGCTTCCTGACTTCATCCAGAGGAATTTTCAGTCATTCTTCCATTAAAATCTTCTCCAGCTCTTTACGACACGACGGTGGAGGATAGCGGCTCCTACCTTGTTGCTCGAAAATGCACTACAAATGTTCAATAATATTGATATATTGAGATTAGAGAGGCCACTCCATGTGTTCTAGGTCACTTTCATGCTCTTCATACTAAATCTTAACCACTCGAGCGGTATGTATTGGAGCATTATCGTCTTGGAAGATGCAGTCACCATCAGGGTATAAAATCTTAGCCATTGGATGAACATGATGTTCCATGATGTTCAGGTAATCTTTGCTGTTGATTCTACCATGCTGCGCAACTATTGGACTGAGACATTTCCATGATATGGCGGCCAAACTATCACTGATCCACCTCCATGCTTCACTGTCGGAAGAAGGCAGTCAGGGTTGTAAGCTTCTTTTGGCTGCCTCCAAACATAAACTCACCCTGAAGTTGGGAAAAGAGTAAAACTGGACTTTTTTGAGAATATGACTTACTTCCATTGGTCTGCAGACCAGGCATTGTGATCTCTGCACCACTTCAACCTCTTTTGAATGTTGCGAGTGGAGAGAAGAGGTTTCCTCACAGCGGCTCTTCCATAATATGCAGCCTTATGGAGCTCATGGTGAACGGTTTTAGTAGAAACTGAACTATTCAGATGGTTATTCTACTCATCAGTCATTTTGGCCGCATTTGTCCGATGATTTTTTGCCACATTGCGTTTCAATGCACGTCAAATCCCTCTCAGTAAGTTTGCAACTCCGGCCCGAATTGCTAAGGTTGCTAGAGGTCTTGCCCTGTTTCTCAAATTGCATCAGTGTTCTTGATATGGTAGCTCTTGAAAAACCAAACACTTCAGCAACCTTAGTGATCGAGGCTCCTGCCATGCGAGCTCTAACAATTTGCTCTTTTTCGAACACGGACGGGTCACGCATTTATCTTAAATTTTATTAATTCTAAAAATAAATAATCCAAAGACAGTAAATTAGATAAATAAACGTATTTCCAGTAGATAGTTTTAAAGTTCTTAATATAATAGGTCTTTGAAATATAGGAGTGGATTTTGCAACTGTTCCAATTATTTTGTCCAACCCCTGTATATATATATATATATATATATATATATATATATATATATATATATATTGCTGGGTTGTGGGGTTGTTGAACAAAAACAGCTGCGCTAAGAAGTTGCCTTTGTCATGAATTGTGTCTCCTTCCTAAATGACTTGCATATTCGAATAAGAACCGCAAGATAGACCCTCAGTATATCTACAAAATATACCGATCCTGTTGGTTAATATCAATTTTATTTTGAAATCATTGACTTGCATGATAATACGTGACAGCTGTTATAATCATTGTTATAAAAAATCGATTTTTCTTTCACTTTCAAATATTCCATCTTAGCATAGTGAAAATCCACGATAGAACCCTCAAAATATTCATGTTTTTCTTTTGATAATATTGCTTTGCTCAAAGCATTTAAAGTTTTTGAAGTCGAATCGTTATAATTGAAGTCATCATTACTTCTCAATTGTCAATGTTTATTTTAACAATTATTTTTTGTTAACTTTACTATCTTCCCTTCAATATCCCGTTCTTGCTTTTGGCTTCAATTGATATTCTAAATATGATCACATTATTTTACAAGCATTGTTCTGTATTGTTCTTGTACTCAAGAACTTTGCCATTACTTGTTTGGTTTATTTTAAAAATTTGAATTTTAAAATTCATTTCGTTCTGATAATCTGATAATTTATATTGTTTTATTTCGATTTTAAAGTCTTACTATTATTTTGCTATTTTCAAACAATTTTTATCTTTAATTATAATATTATGGTAGTTTATATGGCATTATTATGTTTTCTAAATACCTTACAGTTCCCAGTGTAATTATTATTATTATTATTTTTATTTTCTTTTGATTTCTGGCGTTTACACATTTCTTTCCGGTCATGACACTTTCCACTGACAATATATATATATATATATATATATATATATATATATATATATATATATATATATATATATATATATTACGTAGATAAAGCCCTTCGTAAAGTGTGGTCTGTACTTGTCAGAACAATTTTTAGTATCTCCTTGAGGTATGGACTTCCAGGAACCCCTTCAATTAGTCTACTGCAATCTTTTCCAACCAGTCTTAGGGCTCCAACTACAACAGCGATTGTTGATGTTACCATATGCCACATTTTTTAAATGTGATGTTACCATATGCCACATTTTTTAAATTTCTATTTCTGTATTTTGACAGCTTTTTGAATATCTTCAAAGATACATTGCAGTCAGCAGGAACTGCCATATCAATAAGGAGGCACTTTTTTTGTTTGTGGTCTTTAATAACAATATGTGGGCGGTTGGCTTTGATTGCTCTGTCAGTGTGTATTGTGTAGTCCCATAGAATTGTAACAGGTCCTATCTCCGTAACCGGGTCTGGGTGGTGTTCATACCATTTCCTTTCAGTTTCCTTCCCGTAGAAGTTGCAGATTTTCCAGTGCAGATATTGGCGCACTCTGTCATGCCGGGTTTTATATTCAGGGGGTGCCAATATCGTGCAACCTGATACAAGACGATCAATCGTTTCTGGATATTTATCAGAGAATCTGCATTTTGGGTTGACACAATATTTTAGTATATGTGCTTGATAATTCCTAGTTAGCAAGCATTGGTCCGGTGCAGCAAGGATGAAGCCTTCAGTTTCAGCTTTCAACCCTGCACTATGTAGCCACTGATGGGTTATTATTATTATTATTATTATTATTATTCGTTTTTGCTATATTTCTTACTTTGTATCCTGTAGAGCCGGGTTCAAACTATGGATTTAGGTCCTCTAAGCGAATTGTCATTTAACAGATAACACATTTCTTAGTATATAGGATGTTCCTAGTAGAACTATCTTCTGGACAACTTATATGTTAGCTGAGGGAGTGTTCGTAAAATTGTCCATTCCTTTTCACACAATGCCCAAAGTTCAAATTACTCTTGGTACAGTCGCAGTCTTCATTCCCCACATCCTGTTAATCTCGATCTCCAGGTCCTTGTATTTGGACAATTTCTCGATAAATTTTATAGAGGGGTTTCTCTCAGATGGTACGGCTATATCAATAAGCATATGCTTCCTGAATTTCTTGTTGTTTTTCATGATAATATCAGTTCTGTTGTTTTTTTTAGTTCCCTATTAGTTTAGAGAAGGTATGTCCCTGAGGGTAGTTACATCGTTATTTTGGATAACTGTGTCTGGTTAGTGCTCATAGCATCTCTCAGAAGTTTCGATTTTATGCTTCTTGCATATCTTTCAGTGCACATATTTCCCTACCTTTTTATGTCCGTGGGGATATTAATTTTCCGGTCATCATGAGGTAATATGGGCGACAATTTCATATTTTTCCGCAGATCCTCCATTTTGGGTTAGCCCTATCCTTGATTATGTCACAGAGATAGGATCTGATTACGAGTCTTTAGTCCTGAGATGCAATATTTAGGCCTTCTATTACATCTTTCAACCCGATGATCCTTACCCGCTGATGTGTTTTCTGTTGGTTTACACCTATATCTTTCGATTTTTTTTACGTATTTGACATGCAACGCGTTATCCTCCCAGTTTTTTTTTTTTTTTGGGGGGGTTGTAACTTCATTTGGCCAAGTTGTTTTGCTTTCTGTTTTACTCGTTTGGCGTAGATGGTATTCGCTTCGTTTTTTGTTGGTAGGGTGTCAGGTGTATTAAGCTGTTTCTTGCAGAGTGTAGCGTCTTCGTTGATTGAGTTGATTTGGTGTTTTACTATTTATAGGAGAGATTCATTGGGTGGGTTTGTTTATTGTTGTCGGATTTATGGTAGCGGTGTCAGATGTTATCATTATTTCAATGAACTCTTCCTAAGACCAATTATTTATTGTTCTTTTTTGTGGGATTATCTTTTAATGCATATAGAGGACCTCTGTGAGGATTGTCTCAGGAGTGTTTTTCTCTAGTACTCGTTGGGTAGAGTTCGTTCCAGTTGCAAACCTTTCGATCCTTGTTTGGTTCTTCTCTGGTAATTCCCGGTCCTTGCTGAACCGAGTTATAACCGTTGCGGTTTAGCAATAGTTTTCGTTCTGTCGTCATTATAGTTAGTTCGTATTTACCCATACATGGGAGCTGGTTGGTGGACGTCAGAGCATATCAATAGCATGGTAGGCCATCATGTTGAGGGGGCCAGGCTTCTTCCTGCTATTGATTTTACTATTGCTATTATTAATAACAACGGTAAAATCGTAGTTTATAAATGTAGAAGGAAATACTGAAATCAAAAGCAGTCTGGAGAAGGTTAGATTCCGCAAATCTCTCTTGCCCCCACAACTCTAACGGATTATGGGTCTGGTGATCGTGATTAAAAATAATTAGATGAAAAAATGACATGGACAATATATCTCGTAGATTAAACAATCGTCTGGGTTAACTTAGCCAAAATCTCTTCAAGAAAGAGAGGGGTGGTGATTAATAACAACCTAACGTTGTGTTCGAAATTACGATATAAATGATCGTTGATGGCAGGTTAAAAATTTTACGGAAATTCGAAATATAGTCATTCTTAACTTCTACATGTATTAAAATGATAATCCGATAAGAGGCACGGTGGAATAATGGATAGCGGCTCGGATTGATGAATCGGAGAGCCGAGTTCGAATTCCAGTCGAATCCATTACATTCACTTACGTGCCAATACCTTTGGGAAAGGTATGTGTCTTCTTTTCTTCCCCTGGCTATGAGTAAATAGCTGGGTTCTATAGCCTTGGATGGTAACTGTTCTACCACAGAAAGAAATGGCAACCTACTGCAGGAAAAATATGCTTCGTCAGTCAGGTATCGAAAGATACATAATCGCCTAAGCCTGTATCACGCATGGCACATAACTGATAAACTAGAAAACGTCTTGCTGTCTGCACACACCCATCTTTAGCAGGGGTTCTTCATTTTGTAATACGTCCATCTGTTTATATATCCATCATCTGTTAGAAAAGCCACTTGTGGTCTAAGCTCCTGTAAATGACTATCATGTCTTGAATGGAAAAAAAATCATAAAAATAGCTCTTCAGATATATTAACCTCCTTTCAACGATTAAGCTACTTTGGTCTTCTCAATTACACCTGGGGATATTTTTATCAAACTGAGGCGAGGGGCCAACTCGAAGCTAACTCATTGTTAAGTTACTTGGATTTACTCTTTTCATGGCGAATTTATGATTGGAACGTACAAAGGATTTGACAGAAATATCTGCGTAGATCTTTCTCTCCAGATGGCCTGATATCGATGGTGATCAAATGGCCAATGCATATTGATTGATCGACTGTCTCTCTCTTTCTCACAGACACACACGCGCGCATATACGCACACATCCATTCCATAAACACACATTATATATATATATATATATATATATATATATATATATATATATATATATATATATATATATATATATATATATGTGTGTGTGTGCTGTCTTCTGTGTTTATCATTAAATGTAACTAAATGCACTCAGAGAATATTCTGGTCCATTCACCAACAAAATCATTCGATCGATCAGATAATCAATCAGCATTTTGTCAAACGGCTCCCATCAATATCAGCCCATCTGCGCAGATTGTTCCGTCCAGATTCTTTCTGCGCCCAATAATAAATTCTACATGAGAAGGCCAAACAAAAATATCCAAGATAATCATGCTTTTCTACCAGTAAGACTATCGCTAAGATATTAATAGAAAAAGATGAACTCACCTATCGACTTTCAAGACCCAGGAAATACAGGTTCGTCTGAGAAGTTGCTTTTAACATAGGTTTCCTTTTTAAACGTTTAAAGAAAGTGGTATTTTATTTTTTTCGATTTTTAGAACTAAATTATTGATTGATTCGTTTTCTTATCAACACTTTACAGTTTATGTAAAGCCAGAAATATTTTTAGATTGTAAAAAAAAAAGTTTTTTTTGTTTTTTTCTGGGAGATAATAATGGTTTAGTAATACAGGTCTTGCTAATTAACCCATAGTTGGGGAACAAGAGGTGGATTCATACCTTTGCCAAGTTTATTTGTGCGTAAGAGAATATAAGGAACCCGACAGGAATTAGAACTCCGCTCTCCGATTAAGAATCTCGAGCCATTATCCATTAAACCATCTACCCATCCAAGATTACAGCACGTGGCATTCCCAAGAGGTCACCCATCTATGTACTGACCATGCTCAATGTTTCTTGACTTCGGTGATCGAACGTTAACCGGTGATTGATATGGTCGAAAATCCAAAAGGAAATGAAAACTGTCGATTCTTACTATTTACTTACGATTTCAATTTTTACACGGTAATATTCGAAGAGATTGATTTTAATGGAAAATATGTAAAAATAGATCCGTCCTGTGATCTAACGTATATATATATATATATATATATATATATATATATATATATATATATATATATATATATTATAATTATTTTTAAGAAATTACTGTTCGAAGCTTAAACTCAAGTCCTATATTTTAATTAGAGCTATGTTTAGAATAACTGATCGAAGGAATGTTTTTCACACACACACACACACACACACACACACACACACACACACACACACACACACACACACACACATATATATATATATATATATATATATATATATATATATTGTGTGTGTGTGTGTATTTAAGCAGGATTTTTTCATTGATGCATATTGAAAACTAAACTAATCAAAATAAACTATGAAATCTTCACAAAATTGAGATGCCTATAAGTGAAAAGTTATCGGTTTATACCAACGGCTTCCCATACTTAATATTTCCTGTTTTCACTCCCACGTGGTTATGTGTGACGTCATGAGCTGCGATGCCATTTTCACTTCCAGCGTCTCGTATGCACGAGTTTGTCGTTGCTTGGAAATCTTCCATGTAAACAAAAATAGACTATCATTATTGTTTTGTCCCTTTATTCTCTAATATATTGCAATGTAATTGGCATCTTTGATAATGGCTTATGTAAGCCGAAAGCTTAGATAGGATTCAAAAATATGTATCAATATGGTGATTTTCTTTCTTCGTTTAATGATAATCTTATTTATCAGACGATATGAAAAGAATTTACATAAAATAAATAGCCAGAGCTTGTCTATATCATTTAATGAAACATGCATCAATATATATATCTATATATATATCTATATATATATATATATATATATATATATATATATATATATATATATATAGAGAGAGAGAGAGAGACCAGACTCTGGAATACATCTGCGACCAGCATTAAGGGCGAAAAAAAAAAGAAAAGCTTTCTTTCTTATTCACTATTGACTGTTGTCATCTTCAAAGTACTTCCTTTGAGAAACTGTGTCCATTGTCATATGATGATACCATTTCTGGAAGCATTCTTTTTTGGAATGTATTTCGATATTATGGACACTTGTTTGTGGATCTGAAGGACACCAGGGAATCATTGTCCTTTCAAGGCATTATGAGATTGGGGAATAATAAAGAAAATAACAGAAGACTTGGTGAATAAGTTGTAGGAACAATTTTTGTAATGAGTCTCTTAACTAGAATCTCCCAAACTTTTAACTCATAATTTTTCTCGTTTTTTCTATTAGAATATACTGCCTTACTTCTCGATGTATATTCAGTCTCTATAAGTCGCAAATTGTTTTCGCAATATGACCACAATTGCATATGCTCTTTGTGTTTTCCGCTGTTGCCCCATTATCCCCTATTTTAAACAGCGTATGGCGCACAAGACCTTCATAATATATGTGCCATATGCCCTTTTTATCAGAGCTAACGTTCCACTAGAACTTTTGCAATTTTCACAATAAACGATGTCAATTCTCTGGCTTGGATTCCTTTAGTATATTTTTTTCCTGCAAGAGTATAACACGAACGCAGTCAACTACATTTAATGCATGTAAACGAATGATTCATGGGTCTTACTGAAATTACCTGCTGTAGTGTCGTTGTGACCCTACGTTCCACCGAGGGTTTACGTGCGACCACTCAAACTTTCTGTGTTTATCTTTCAGCATTAACTCCGCTTCTGCCTCTCGTGCATTTCCTGATGTTATCTGTCTCTCTTCCATACAAAATAGACAAAATATTCCAATGCTTCTATGTGTATTGATTAACAATGCGTTAAAAACGGCTTCGCTCTCGTTCTCTCAGATTTCCAAATTTCACGCATGCGTATTTCGATTTGTATGACTGAAGCATATGAAGTTATTCAATTATACATCTTCTTCCTGTCTATATTTATGACACACTAATTCTGCATTTGCAAACTCAAAATCTTCTACAAGTATGTAACTGAATAACATACGCATTCGGAATACCTTCAAGCTATTTTCAAATCCCCGATCTTTGCTGGGGATCTCACGGGTGATAAATTGTTCAATAACCTTTTTGTTATCGTCTGCTATATTTTTAACGCGCTCGAAAAACATCACTGGGCAAAAAAGTTGCTTTTTTTTCTCGATAAAACTGTGGATCAGGATATTGCAAGCGTTTTGAAAAATGCATGTATTTCTTTCGTAATATGAGTGAAAAAATATTTGCGTTCTTCTTTTTTTTCTTTTTTCAAATGCGAAAAGAAGTTGATTTAATTGTCTCTTCTAGCCGAATTAGTATATCTAGATATCGATAACATTTAGATTTGTGGAGATACTCCATAGATGTTCCTTTTACCAAAACTAATTTTATCAATACGCTTACTCCTCAGGCTTGATAGAGCTCACCAGCGTCTCCGATGCCCTGTGGGTGACTAACTATTCTCCTCCTTTCAACCACTCTCTTTCATCCGGGATGTGGCAAACCTGTCACTGCTCTACCTCTACGGAAAGTGCACAGACGAATTACAATCTTTGGTCCCGCCAAGTCAAACCTTCACGGCAAGAAATCACCATGCCACTTCCATAGTAGCAAATCAGCCATATTCCCTCCGTATTCCAGTGGTGAGAAGTAAATTCTACTCGAGCAGCTTCTTCCCGAGAGTCACTGCTCCATGGACCCGACTCCCAAGAGGATGTTTCCCCGATCACTACTATCTTAACCTAGTCAAGGCTAGGAGTAATCGTTATCTCTTTTCCATATACACACAAATATCCTCTTATCGTAACACTCTACCTCGAGTTGTCCCCGGGCCTTGTTAAGGGTCACCCTTACTCTAAAAAATATTAACTTGCAACTGATTGAAAATTATTATCGTATCTAAAGTTTTCATTCATGTCCTTTTCTTCAGATTCCTTTCTTCTTTTTTTTAATATTTCGTAGACTTCTTCGCTGCTTTTTTCTCTTTTCTCTCATTCCGTCTCTTTTTCAGCTTTTGCTATTTTCTACTTTTCACTTTCTTCTAAGCTTTCTTTCTTTACATTATCTGCTTTTTTTCGCGCTCTTTCTCACTCCTCTATCTTTTCTTCTTTTGTTTCTATTTTACTTTTCCTCCCCCTCTACCTTCTTTCGTTTATCTCTTTTTACTTCTCTTTTTTTTATATTCTTCTAAAGACTTACATTTTGCCCACCTATTATTCGACGTCTTTCTTACACATATCAATTTCCCTGCTATTTTTCAGCCTGTTCCTTAGTGCCTCAGCAACCGCCTTTTCACTGTTGTTTTTTTTTTTTTTTTATTCGCCGATGCTTTGACTGCGTAAATTTCAGTTCAAAACAACAAAGAAAGACCAGAACAAAAGAAGCAAATATATGATTACAGTACTTCATTACTAGGAAACTAAACTCGTTACTCTTCCCTTCTATCTTGTGTTGTCTGTTTCCAACTCACCGCATCAAAAGTAGTGTTAGCGCAGCCCTATCATCATCCTTATTTTTTAACTGCTGATCAATGTTATTAGTATCATTATTATTATTATTATTATTATTATTATTATTATTAGGCACATTGTCATTGAACAGCGATTGTCGTCCCAGAGATCGTGTAACTGATCATTCAAAATTTAGAAAAAAATATATAGAACAATAATCGATGCGATTTCAATTGTAAGAGAAAAAATATCATGCAGCCAAGCGTAAAGCAAAATCGAATGCCTTGCCGCTAGAATGATCGACAAATCAGGGACAGCCAAATGTCTATTCTTATTCGACCTTTCCCTTTAGCGGAGTCTATCATCTCAAGAGGGGGTCAAGGCGTCTTGTGTTTTTATGTCGTTTTAAAGCTTTGATACAAGAGTCAAAGAAACAAAAAAAAAATAAGATAAACTGGAAAAAAAGCCCAAAGAATTGAAGTAGGGAAAAATAAACATCAAAATAAACTTTGGAATTTGAAATCAGCAATTTCCAAATGAAAAATTGAATAGATATACAATATCGCCTATAAATGTCTCCACTCTAACCTCGATTTCGTTAATATAAAAGTAATTTCATTCTAAACCAAACATTGCAGTATTTTATTTCCCGGCAAAGATTATACAATTAAAATGGATATATTTAGACTTTATTCATAGGCAAAATTTGCATCATTGAAACTCTTTTGCGAAATATATGCATAAATTGCATAAATGTTTATATTTCATGTGACCGCAGTTATATTTTTTGCTTCATTTTCTAGTTTCCAAAACTCTGACATCACTAGATTGGCACATACAGTCACTGAAATAATTCTTTTTCCTTCCAACAGTATGTATTCTTTCAAATCTGTTTTGTTGGTTGTCGTTCTATTTCCTTTCCAGTACATTTCTCATTGGTCTTGACCTGGCACCTCAGTTTTAATCATTTTTCCATACATATAGAAATAGTTTCATAGCCACTGCTTTGAAGAGCTTTTTTCTTTGGTCCCCGGAGTTCATGAATTTAAGAACTGTACTCGATTGGCAGTTAGGTTTCATCATATTACTGTTTAACTTGCTTAAATAAGTTCTATGTTTTATTGTTCGTCTCTTGTACTTATAGCTTTATGCTTTCCTCTCAAATACAGTCTTCCAAAATTTGAATTAAAGTTAACAGAGATCTCCTGTCTCTAAAAGTGTTCTTTTATTGTCTGTTCTTCTCGTGAATTTTTTCACGGCTTCTTTCTGTCCCAGTAATTCTCGTAGTCGTTTCATCGCTTTGCTTTGTGTAAAATTATATTTTTTTTAATACATCAACTGCTCGACTATATTAAATCCAGCTTGATGCATGAGAATTGAGATATGGCACAGAACAATCTACCCCAGTGGTCTAAATAAAGGCTTCAGTTCGAAATTTCAACGTATTCCACCTGAAGAAGGCAAGAGCGTACAACGGTCGAAACGTTGTGAATATCCCGATGTAAATAGTGTAAATATTATCATTACTTGTACATTTCATAAATCGTCATTTTTCTTCTGTTTTTAATATTTAAAGTGATGAATTTCTAAGTGTTGGCTTTTTTATTTCATGTTAATCACAGCGATGTTCAAAACAATTCAAATAGCTGTCGGCTGCTTGATACAATATGGTGGAGAATTAAGAATTTCTTTTCCCTTTTCCCAATACGAAAAAGATAAACTGCGATAAATATAACTTGACATACGTATTAAACACATTTTTTCCTTTCTGAAAAACGCTTGCATATTTATCTTCTTCTTCTATGTGCCTTGTCCCTTCAACACTTTAATGGTCAAGACTCTCCACAATTTCCTGACCTTTACAACTCTTAACCATTTGATCCTTGCGTTCCTGAACGATTTTAACCCTTCTACCTGAGCTCCTGAGTCAAAAATCACAAATAATTTGTAAGTAATTTTTCACGGTCGATATAAAAATACTTACAAGTGTTTACCCACCGTTCAACCGGTTGCTGCGCATTACGTCACTTTTCTCTAATATTGTTCAGTTGGTGACTGGGTATTACGTCATTTTTTTTAGCACCGGTAAAGCGGTGGTCAGGACACAAAGGATTAATAAATATTGCCATTTAGTTATCTCTCCTAATCCCTGTTCTGACATTCATTTATTCAATTTCACTAAGTATGGTATGCGTTGTTTGCATGTGTTCCACTTGCCTTCAATCTGTCATGTGAGTATCACATTTTCCAAGCCCATTTTCCTCATTATATACCCCAGTTGTTTGTAACGATAATTAGATGCGTGTGTGTAATTATGTATTTAGGCAGCAGTACCTCTTTTATACATGTTACATGCCTATCCAGACAATTTACGTTACACCTCACCGACCACAGCTCCAAACGAACTCATTTAAACACACACGCAAACCAGCCAGACTCCATCCGAAAGATAATAGTAGAAAATACAAGCACTTTAACTTCATCCATATGCAAAAAGATTAAAAATAATGGAAGCCTTAACAATAAAAAAAAGCCAACATTCAATAATATTAATTACGAAAACGGCTATAATGTTCTGACTGTGTTCGGAAAATAAAATATCCCTATATCTCTAGATACATACGCACAACCTATACATCTAGTAAAACAGTAAAAATAAAATCATCTTTGATAATAACTAAAAATATAGACGAAAGCGCTCCGAATTGCAGAACATTTGGACATCATCTACACAGTGTACAAATATGGCGCCAGTTTGTTTACATTGCGCAGATCAGTACAAAGATTTCAGAGATTGCGCAGGTTATATATATAATCCACAGCGTTATAAGTGGACTGTGGAAGATTTTTGCCACATTTACTGAAACTGCGAACTAAAAAGAAGCATCAATTTGTCCTCTATGGCAATGCTAACAAGCTGAACTGTATTATTTCTCTAAAATCATTATTGTCAGCATTTTTTATATAAATCATAAAATCCCATTTTCAATTGTGCTTTCGTTTCGAAAATATTAACCTCTAAGATTTAATATAACTTATATGCGGGAAAATAATCTGAAGCTCTCATTGCAGACAATAAGAAAAGCATAAGTTAAAATAAAAAAAATAATAAGTAGGAAAATAAAAAAATATGGTCGGATGAGATAAAAATCTATAGAAACTAAAACATTTAACGCTCAATATCTTATATATATATATATATATATATATATATATATATATATATATATATAAATACAGTTTTAAGATGTTTATGATATATATATATATATATATATATATATATATATATATGAAGAAATAGTTTTAAGATGTGTTATATATATATATATATATATATATATATATATATATATATATATATATATATATATATATCCCTGTTTGCTTTCCCCACTTAATTTAGTCTCAGCCTTGTTTTATTTTGTTGCGCTCCGTTTGATATAAGTAATTCAAATTTGTAATTCACCACAACTATCCAACAGAAAAATTGGGTTAGGTATTTATTCTCGTTAGGTATACATTTCGCTGTAGGCTTTCATCCCTGGTGTATACATTAACAAAGTTGTCTTTCAGACAATTACATCTGTCGGGATTTGAGCTCCGGCTGGGTGTATCATAACTAGGGCATTAGACTAAACTATTCTAAATAAATGTCAGTAGGCTGTTCGATCTTTCCATGATACTACACAATTGTTGCACTCTTTAACATGTTTAACTTTGGAAAATCTATGAATAGCGCCCATCGTAGAGAGATATACTAGGAACATATCTCCTACCCGATTGTTACTGTACCAAGTTTAATCGTTGATGGTGCAGTAATTTTAAATTATTAGTTATCAATAGGTGTTTTTTTTGTTTGTTAATGTGTTTCTGTTGATCTTTGTCCTTTTCTGTTGCTATAGAATCATGAAGAACTGATTAAAATGCATATCTCAGTGAGCCTGTCATATGTAATTCACACCCTGAAAAACAATAAAAAAAAGGGCTGAATCAAATTTAAATCTCAATTCCTAAGAGAAATTAAGACTACAATATATAGACTCAAATTAATAAAATAATAGATATTATACTGGATCATACCAGATTGTCAGAGAAGTCAGGTGTATCAGCGGGTTGAACTGAACAGGTGGAATTTACATATACTTATGGAGAGTCACTGGTGGCCGCGATATCGAAATCCGTAATCGACACAGCAACGATTAGAACAACTGGAAGAAAGGATATAAAACGTTAACTGTAATAATGTTTGAAGTAATGATACATCTATCTATTCTAGATGGTAGCTGGAAGAAGGACATCAGTGGAAGACACACCGACTCATTGGCTTAGAATTCCGCCATGTATGATCGACTCTTAAAAAGAATTCTTGTAACTCTGTCAACTTAGCATTTTTTTGGTATGATAGCCAAAATTCGACACTGTCAAAATTTCCCGCGCTCGGTGTATTCTGCGCCGTTGCTCACCATCCTGGTTCAGCCTTTGCATGCTGTAACAGTATATCCGATGAAAAGTTTTGGATATAAGGGAAATAAAAAAAAACTCTTAAGTTAACTTTTCCGTCACCAAGATATTTCTATTTGTATTCAATGACCCTGAAATATATTTCAGGTTTAAAACTTACCAGCATTTTTTTGGTGATAAAAATAATGCAACAAAAAATTCAGCGATTTTGAACGGCAAAATATGTAACTTCTTAGCATTAAATTGTTTTGTTTTTTGTTTTTTTTATAAGTATCAATTTAAAAAAATATTGTATGTAAGGGTAGCTTAATGGTTACCAGCCTGAAATGATGTAACGAGGCGCTGAGACCAAAATATTCAGTCAGTCAGTTATTTGTCTTTCGATACATGACTGACGAGGCGGATTTTTTTCCCGCAGTAGGTTGTTATTTCTTTCTGCGGTGGACCAGTTGCCATCCAAGTCTATAGAACCTGGTCTGTCCTGCTGTTTACCCATAGCTGGGGGTAGAATAAGAAGATTCATACCTTTCCCAAGGTAAGTGAATGTAATGGATTCGACTGGAATTCGAACTCGTCTCTTTGATTTCTCAATCTGAACTGCTATCCATTAATCCACCGTACCTCCAAAAATATTACCAAGTCAATAATATATACTTTCTTTCTGTTTAATTATATAAGAGATGAATTCATAACTAATGCTCCAGTTATGGGTTAAACAGCAGAGGTGACTGTGATCTCTATTCTTGGTGACTTCTAATTTGGGGGAAACGACTGTTCCGAATTCAGGACCGTGGTAAATGAAACGGGAAACCCACTAATAAAAACCGAAGGCTTTTATAAAATATATGAAAGGGTTTTATTAAAAACAAAGACAAAGCAAGTTGAACTACTGAATGACTGAAAAGCAAGGAAAAAAAGAAATCAGGGTTGAAAGAAAAAAAATATTGACACAATCTTCCCGCCTTTTTTTATCTTAATTCACTGCTATAACTGTTCCATTCACAGTTGCTATGACGACAGTGACGATCACGAAGTGATGATTTTAATGACTGTGGTAGCAACAAAACTAAAGTTCCCATTACTTACGCTTTTTCTACAAATTACTTAGCAGTTCTCCACTTCACTTTTCCAGAACGCATTAGTGTTATGTGCCTCTTGCAAAATAAGTGAATTCTTTACTCAAGTCGGAGACTTTTAGTCAATACTATTTGTCCCTGCTTCGATTTGAAAAGCAAATTTAACAAAAAAATAAAAGCCCGGAAGAGAAAAAAGAAATATTTACAATGTATTCTTTCAAAGAAAATAAAAGCATTTTTTTTTTCTATTTCAAACAAAATGGAAATGTTTTATTTTGTTTTCTGTTCTTGCGAACCCTTTTTTAAACATTATTTCTCTCTTTTTGATAAAATATTTTCTGGAATTATTTTGTAAACCCAGGTTTGGTTATTTTTATTGGAATATTTGCAACTAACCTCAGTTTATATAACATTCACTTACTCTTAAAATACCTTTAGTCAGTTTATATCTATCTATCTATCTATCTATCTATTTATCTATCTATACACACATGCGTACATGTGTGTATATGAATGTGTTTGTGTATTTTGCGTGCGTCAGCCTGTATGTGTGCCTGCATAAGTATCTGTATGCTTAGTATGAGTCATATATATGATTGCGTGTCCTCTCAAGTACATATTATTTGCAGCGAACAAGGTTTTGGAGAGCAATGTTGTATTTTTAACAGAAATTTATTTGGCCCACTATATAATTTGACTGCATTTTTATGAACTAAAATTACACTTTAACAATTTTCCGCCTCTTGCAAGCTGTTTTTTTTTCTTGATGACAAGCAAAGACTCACGTATGAGAGACTAACTCAGATAAAACGCAGTCTTTTGATATTTTGCTTCTATATTAAGATGTTGAAAAGAAAATTATAAATAAATTCTGCCGATATTTCAAAAATCGCAAAGGAATGGGAACTAGCATTCATCCCAAAGAATTTGTAATAAGCTCAGTTCAAACTCGGAACTCATTGGCTTTTATCTTCTACGAAACACATTGAAACAACTATTTGCATCATTCGAACTATCGCTATTCTTAAGGACACATGGTACAGTGGATAAAGGCGTTCGTTAGATCCAGAGACAGGACCCAAAGAGTTCTGAGGTCAATACATGGTTAATGCAGTGGAGAACTTGGAGAGGGAAAATTAACAGGAGATAACTGATAACTGACATCCATTAGACATGGCACGTGGAACTAGAACAGTCTACTCCAGCAAGCGAAATAAAGGGTTCAGTTCCAACCACCTGAAGAAGGCCGGGGCGTACAACGGCCGAAACGTTGTGATAAATATGGCAACAAAGATGAGGACAATAGTCCGATTATGTAAATAGTGTACATAATACCTCATCTCAGAAATATAAACAGATACAATAAATCAATTAAATTGTAAATTAAAGTTGATAGTTTTTATGCTCGTATTATTTATACATACAGTCTCACGGATATATATTCATTCTGGATTATTATTATTATTTTCGACAAAAATAAATATTCATATAAATTCTCATCATATAATATATATATATATATATATATATATATATATATATATATATATATAAACAGTTTGATTCATGATAAAGTCTAAAGAAGTATCAGTAATCAATACTAACCATGCATCAGGCAAAGGGTGGATATTTCCGCATATTATTAAAAAATATATATGTAGAAATCTCCACCTTTCCCTGATGACTGTCGCGAGACCAGAAACACGTGTAGCAAAATTTAAGGTTGATAATTTGAAAATTGTAAA
Source organism: Acanthosepion pharaonis (assembly GCA_903632075.3). NCBI lineage: Eukaryota > Metazoa > Mollusca > Cephalopoda > Sepiida > Sepiidae > Acanthosepion > Acanthosepion pharaonis. Next base: position 3,132,778 of record CAHIKZ030002224.1, on the reverse strand, counting down.
AAATAAAGCATAATATTTTGTAAAAAAATCCACATTACAACTAAAAAAACGTTTGCGGTTTCTCTCTTCTTTTAATATAAATATATATATATATATATATATATATATATATATATATATATGTATGTATATATGTATATATGAATGATCTGGTTCCCCTGCTGTGCATCTAGAGATTCTTGACATTATCTAAAGAAGTATCTGCAATCAATCCTAAGCATGCATCTAGTCACCTTCTCACCAACGTGACGTGTCTTTCCTCTGTTTTCTACAAATATTTTCATGGCAACTGCTCTGACGTATTTTTTCCATGGTGCTCCGAATATTTGGATTTAAACGTGCTAATAGATTGACATCATGCTCCCAGCCTGTGTACTGATGGAATCGATAAATGCAACATCCACTTCTACTCCAACATTCTCGCACTTCCAAACTGTGGAATTCCCGTGTACTTGCTCTCTTGATAGCTACAATTTTAAAAAATTTAAATGCAATGTCAATCGACATTTTCTGTCTTCTTGAATCCCGTTCATCTTTTCTCCTTTCCCTCAATCCTCCCGATAATCAGTCTTCTCTTTCATTCTCATTCCCTGTAAGTCCTGCGTACTAGTGGAATTCCCGTCTTTGTTGGGGTGAAATGGCTAAAATAAAATATAAATAAATTATTAAAACTTGGTATAATTGGCGGGAAAAAGCGCTCAATGTCAGTGAAAGTACTTAGCACTTGAATAAGTATAATTCATTTGAATCAAATGAGCTTCCGGGGTGGGGCACACCTCCCACTGAAAATTTGCCCTCCTTTGATTTAAATTAAATTTAAATTTGAAAAATAGAATGATTCCTATCCAAAACATAGAAGGAGAAAGCGAGAAAATGGATGTCACATCGGCAAGATCAAAATGAGACAATAAGGATGACAAGTTGAGCGGGAAATCACGAATCAGTGGATAGTGCCTTACAATATATATTTGTTGCGAAAATTCCAAGGTAATATCAATGTTGAAATCTGTTCATCAATTGATTAAATCAAGTATTGCATCAAATAGATATCAAATTGTTTTTGAACTAAACTTCCAATGATTTTTTTTTCCCTTTGATTTAAAATAAATTTAAATTTAAACACGGGAATGACTCCTATCCGAAATATAGAAGGAGAAAGTCAGAAGATGGAGGTCACATCGGCAAGATCATTGAGTAATACTGAAATGCATCATTTTCTCTACAAATTATATCAAGGACTTAAAATCAGTCATAATTTTCTTACAAAATATGTGTGACACGCAGCAAGGTGCGGGTAATTTGGCAAGTTTACAATAAATCTCTGTATTTACCTCAACACTATTGTCAACATTGATGGGTTATATAATTGTAATGCCTCCAAAACTACCCGGAGACATCACTCCCCAACCCGCTATTTTTAGGTTATGTGGTTTGACTATTTCCATGAAGGACCCAGCGCCTACTCACAACTAACAGAAAACAATTAATATTATATCTGTACAACACAAGGTTACAAGTGTACTTTTGAACCAGGTGAAGATTTGTATGTGGAAGGAACGAATTATAAAACACCTATTACGTTTTTTTTTGTTTTTTTTTTACTTTAGATTATTTATTTTGCACTGTTAATTGGTATTTTGGAACAAGTCTGTTACATCTAAAAAAACAAAAACAAAAAAAAATTGTATTATGTTGGCAAACTTGTTTGATTGTGGATTTGTAGTCGTGTTAATTTTCGAACTTCCCCTACGTTTATTTTTGCATTAGAGACTGTGTAATATTAAAATCTTATAAAACTTTCTGCGGAAGAAGAGATCTATATTTTTAACGACTAATCTATGTCGATGTGTGTATGTATTTTGTTGTTAAGAAGACAAAACCGAGAATTAGTTTTTGTTTTGAGCGATATATTAATAAAATAAGCACATCTCATCTTCCATCTATACGGTAATCATCCACTATAATAAACATTTTCAGTGATAAAGCTGAATTAATCAAATAAAGCTTACAATTGTTATTTTATTCTCCCACAACCTACTGACAAATTGTATGGGGACTAGTTCGGACCTCATGGAGATTCTGAGGTATTATGGTGTATGCATTAAAAATGGTAAGAATGCGTTGTTTTGCTGTAAGGAATATTGTTGTATGTTTGTGTCTGCTACCTAAGTTTAATTAAAAAACAGATGAAGACAAGATTTATCCCATTCTCACATTTGGCCTGCTACCACATTTTTTGTAATTTTACCGAAAATAAATACCATTAGTTTAATAAAGCTTCATAAGCTTCTGATTACTTGTTGCTATATTACAAGGGGTTATAATATTATGACAGAGCAAAAAAGAAATTCTGGTAAGAGATTTAAAAAAAACATCATTTGTACAGGGTGTGCCAGAAATACTTCTAACATATACCTCCCAGAAATACCGTCAACACTATGCTAAAACATTAGTGTCTTTCATGTCTTCATCTATATAATGTCTTACTCTTATGATTGAAGTATTTCTGGAAGGGATAGTGATTTCCCAAGCGTAGCTTGGATGTGGAACTAGGCCGAAAGTAAGGGGCACCCAGTGAGGACCGAACTCACTACTCATTCGTAATGGTTCTAGCGAGACAAGCTTGCTAACTATTACAACACCTCGAGGTGCCCAACTTCTGGGAGCAATATGTAGGATGTATTTCTGCTGCTCCTTGTATTTACGGTTAAACATTCCAGAGAGAAAAATGACTAAGTGGGCTACTCAGAAATACCGTACTAGATTTTTTTTTTTTAATATAAAGATAAGTAATATATATTAAAATTATGATAACATCAGAAACGGCGGCTTGGAAAGCTATTTTTAAATTAATATTTAGTTCGTATTTAGAGATTCTTTTTTAAAAATTATATATTACATTTTTCCTCTATATTGGCGATCTACAAGACATGAAGATTGTCGCTAGCTAATGTAGCGTGAATGAAAATCTAAGTTTACTTGAGAATAAATTTTAAACCAAGAATGATCCAGCGATTTTGAACATCGCCTGCGCTTGAACGTATATGTCATGCACATGCGCACAACGAATTTTTCTGACTGCTTGAAAATGTACGCGTCTAAAGGTAACTTATGGATGATAAATGATAAATTTCATTACAACGCTTGCTATATCTCTTTCGGGTTCTCCATTAAGGATAGGATCGGGGTACATTGAACGTCTGAGAGCAGTCGATTATTGTGATGCGATGTTAAAATCTTAATGCAACGTGTTACCACCAGCTGCTTAGCCAAAGGCTTCGGCTTTGTTGAGATGGCACAGGACAATTACCAGGCCAGCTGCATCGAAGACGTTCATAAATATAGCCAGGAATCTAAATATGCGATGCGTACCTAAGTGGCTTTCAGTCGAAACCTTGATTTGCGAAGCAGTATGATTGGATACATAGGAATCTACGTTAAGTGTTTTGTCATGAAAACTGGTGGCCAAGATGTCAGAGGTTAAAAACTTCACCCGGATTCTGACAGTGATTGAGCTGATTCGTTATTCATTACTTGCAGATATAAGAAGTAAATCTGTTTTCTATATAATACCGATGTGATAAAAGATGTAACTAAGTATTGTAATAGTTAATTAAAGTTAGTGCACAATATAAAAGAAATCTAATCAACTATTCATTCACAAAGACGTAACGTCACAACCATTTTCTTTATTCCATACAAACACAGGCGCACATACGCATATATTTGGCGCTGACAAGGAAAGAAAAATTTATCAGTTACTTATTAAATTTTAATTAAGGTTCTTGTCGTATTCTTTTTAGTCGGAGTAAGGGAGTACAGAAACTTTATGGTAATTTTCCGGAGAGCTTTCGTCAAAATCATTAGCCGTTTTCAAGGGTTTTTTGTTATTCTTTATTTTCCTTTCTAGTTAGCCAGTTTCCATGGGTAAACGACATTGTCTACTATATATATATATATATATATATATATATATATATATATATATATATATATATATATATATATATATATGTATGTATGTATGTATGTATGTATATATATATATATATATATATATATATATATATATATATATATATATATATATATATATATATGTAGGTATGCATGCATATATATATATATATATATATATATATATATATATATATATATATAATAAATCCGGTAGTATATAATGCAAGTGGATCCTACTAATATCAAATATTAAACCTGATCCACAAAACAGCTCAATGTATTTATTATTAGCGAGTAAATAAGTAGTACAAAATAAAATCCAAAATTGCCTCATATGTGGAACAGGGTTATTTCAAACGACGAAAAATTCGTCAGTCTTATCGGAACTCGGTATAGACTGAAGAATGTTTCGCCGGTTGAAATAAACCTTTTCCCCTTATGACGTAATTTGGGCTTTTATAGTACTAACTATATATATATATATATATATATATATATATATATATATATATGTGTGTGTGTGTGTGTGTGTATTATTGCCTGAAATGTTATATTTCATGGATAAACATTATTGTACATGATATCTTTTTTAAACTTATGTCAACAGGTTTCTGCATTCGATAGTATTAATAAAGGTTATATACTTTCCGATATGTTTCGCAACATTGTCTACCGTATAAGATAAACCACCTTCTAACCGGAGTGCTTTAGACAGTTCAACAACAGTAAAATCTCACAGCCAACTGTAGTCCAATTACCCTTCTTCAGAAATCTATCATCATTCGTATGGTTGTTTTAATTACGGGTGAAAATGAAGACAAAATTGTCCAACATTTGGATACTTTTTTTGAAGTTTTTCCTTAAAAAAAAATATCAAAATTTTGAACAATTTTTGTCTTATTTTCACGCGAAATTAAAACAACCATACGAATTTTAGAATGGCAATTAAATATAATAGACATTTATTGTGTGTTATATTTAATAATGATCTGATTCCCAATATACTATATATATATATATATATATATATATCTATATATATATATATATATATATATATATATATATATAAATATATATATATATATTTGAAAACATTTTTGTAGGTAAAAATTTAATAACAGAAATAAAAGTGTGTAGCTTAATATTGCAAGACATGTTAAAAGCGAAGCAACCTGTTTCACTCCCGCTCTTCAGGCCTTTTATGGGAGATTTACTTAAATTATAACACTAGAAAATGTGTAATGAGAAGGAAAAAAGGAAGAAAAATATGAGCTCAAGGAGCTACAGACAAATAACAGCGAGCCCTAACAAACATTCACGCTGTTTATATATATATATATATATATATATATATATATATATATATATATATATATATATATATATATATATATATATATATATATATATATATATATATATATATATATATATATATATATATGGTTAGAATGTTCGTTTTCTGACCATGAGACCCGGCTTCGAATCTTACTATGATCGATGTGTCAGGAAGGTAACTTCTTGATATTATCAGTCTGGAAAAGCTTTCGACATCTTTTGAAGCGGAAGACGTTGGTGGTTGTGCTATCACGAAGTCACCCATCATCGGGACCGAGGGTTTGAACCTCTTAACCTTATCCAGACTGTTCATCGCAACTAGTAGTATGGCATCCTCAGATTACATAGAATGGCTGCACCATTTCCGTTTTTGACTCTATACATCTTATACATGTATATATATATTCACACACATACACGCGCGCGCGCGCACACACACAGAGACACAGATTTGAAATCTGAATCATTTGAAAGAGAATTTCGTAATTTTTCATAATCAATTTTCTACAGCCGCCAAGGAATTAATTTGTGGATTGAAAGGAAGTACACTAAAATAAATAAAAATAAAATAAATAAAAATATATAATACATCTAAATTCTTTAACCAAACATGCTTGAATGAAAATGTGCTGCCTATACTCGATTCTCTCTTCGAATACGGCGTATGAGGGTCAAGCAGATCAGTCCCTAGGAAACCGACAGCCCGACAACAGCACATGAGATTTGAAAATAGTGGTGAATATTGCGTGCAGAACCATCCAAACTTTTTTGAAGGGCCGAATACAGAGACCTGGTGCACTACGTGCCACAGGGTCCCAAAACGACCCTCCGCAGGTTTTGAATTCAGAGTTGTTTTTCTCCTAGACTAGATGCCATCCAAGGCTATAGAACCCAGTCTGTCCTGCCATATATCCATAGCTGGAGGGAGAAGAAGAGGATTCATACTTTTCCCAAGGGTATTAGCACGTAAGTGAATGTAATGGATTCGACTGGAATTCGAACTCGACTCTCCGATTCCACAATCCAAGCCGCTATTCATTACTACACACACACACACACACACACACACACACACACACACACACACACACACACACACACATATGCACGCACGCACGCGTGCGTAGTTATAATTTTCATAAATGTCCCTTCCCTATGTCATCATTTCTCATTTCGGTATGATTTAAAAAGAAAATGACCTAGTCTCTTGCTATATGGGGCAAGGAATGGCTTCACCATTTTAAAGTCTCCGACACACAACTGCTCTCATTTAAACGACTGCAAGAACCCTTTTTACCTACCATCAATATGGCTGATTCTAACCACGAGATTGACTCATTACGCTTCTTTGACTAAATATATTGATATAAGATGCAAAAAGTATATTGAATCAACTGTTAAGTGTCGAGCTCACCTAAATTCCGCGCTCAAAAATATCTTACATATTTAGAAGACTGCCAAATCTAGTCTAGTGCTTCTGCTATATATTTAGAGATTCTTGATAAAATCTAAAGAATCTGCAATGTTAGTGGTCCCGATCTGGCATCTCGTCTTTAGTCATTTTCCACCGCCCCAACGTAGCTTCCCTGTATCTTTCTATAAATACTTTCTTGGTAATTGTTCCGAATAACTTTCCTCTATTGTACATAGACTTTATGAATTTAAGCGCAGTACTAGATTGGCAGAAAGGTCTCATCATTTTACTGTCTTTTCAATTCTTGTGCCTTTTATTATCTTCTCTCCCGAATTGTATATTTTTTATGCTCTCTAAAACTGAGTTTTTAGACCACATATATATATATATATATATATATATATATATATATATATATATATATATATATATATATAAAAACTTTCAAACCAAATTTCAAGAGTAATTGACTTGTAATTAATTTCCCGTCTGGTATCTGGGAATCTATTATAATTAAGCCAATGTTTGCATACTTTTATAATTAAATTAGATAATCACACAAATAAATACATTTTGTATGCTGAAATGGATGACTATCTAAGCATTTAAATCAGTGTTTGAGAGTAAATGGAAATAAGTAAAGTATAAACAGATGAAAGTAATGTTGATTTTATTATGGTATAGTTTGACTACTTCAAAGCAACATATATTTTCATTGTTGAAATATCTTTGCTAAAGTTTTTCTCATAAAAATTAATAAATTAGTTTGTGTGTAGTGTTGCGGTTAATGGGGAGGAATTGATGAGCCATGATTAAAATTTAGGCAACTCTATTTGGGTTGGCTTATTTCTCAGAATACCTCCCCTTTTCTTCCAGTACCAAAACATTTCTTTAATTTTTTTTTTAATTTTTCTCAATTTTCCGGTTTATTTTTTTTATAAACTATTTTTCTTGTTTTCCAATCTATTTTTTTAATTTTCTGTGTTTTCCATCATTCAATAACTAAATATGAATCTACAGGGATGGACTTTTAATTTTTTTTTTTTGTTTTAACGCTGTAATGAAAAGGAACACGCACTTGTAAATGATACGTAGGCTAGAGTTCGGGTTTAATTTGTAAATTGGGATGTCATAGAAAAGATTTCTATTCAATTCGACTATCGGAAAAAAAACATCTTTTTTCGTTTTCTTTTCTTTCTTTTCTTTTTTTTCACGTACTCGAGCGCTTCATTTGTTTTTGTTTTTCTGCTTATCTTATTTTTTTTCTTTAGTTTTATTTATTTTATTTATTCTTTCTTTTCACTCCCCCTTTTATGGCGCTTTCTTTCATTATTGAATTTTTTATTTCTTCTCTTTCTTTTTATGCTCACTTCTCGTGTTCATATTCTTCGGTTTTCTCTTTCTCATTCTTTCCATTTTCTTTTTTCTTTCTTCTTTCGTTCTTCCTTCTCATTCTCCATCTTCCTGTCCTCGTTGTTTTTTTTTCTATTTCTATTACTTTACTTTTTTCTTCTTTTCTTTTCATGTTCCTTTTCCCTAATCTCTCTTTTTTTTTCTTTCCCTCTTTCTTTCTTTTTAACTTTCTTTTTTTTTCTTTTCATTCTCCTTTTTGCTGTTCCCTTTTTTCTTGTCCTTTTACGGTCTTCCTTTCTTTTCTTTTTTTCTTTTCATGATTTTTTTTCTGTTCACTTTTCTTTCTTTATTTCTGTTTGTTTTTTTTTCTTTTTGACATTTTCCTCTTTTTCTATTTGATTTTATCTTGATTTCACTTTGTTCATTTTTCATCTCTCTCTCTCTCTCTCTCTTTAATTTCTTTATCTTTTCTTTCTTTCTTTCATTCTCCTCCTTTTTCTCCCAATTTTCTATTTTCCTTTTTAATCTATCTTCTCCTTTTGCGTATCATTATTTTTGGCATCTTATTTCAATTTTATGGCCTTGCTTTCCGGTTTACTTTCCTCCTTTCTCTTTTTCATGCATTCATCATTTTTTATCATCGTTTATTTAGAAACATTTCCCTTCTCCTTCTTATTTTTTCTGAGATTATTTCTTATTTTATTTTTCAATATTTTATTACATTTTTATTTGAAGGTTTTTTTTTTTCTTTGAGAACGTCTCTTTCTTTCTTTCTGTTCGTGCTCTCATTTTGTTTTTCTTTCTTTCTTTCTTTCTTTCTGTCTTTCTTTCTATCTTTCTTTCTTCCTTTCTTTCTTTCTTTTCATGCTCGCTTTTCCAGTCCCTATCTGTTCTTTCTTTTCATCTTTCTTTGTCGACTTCTTCTTTTTTTTTTCATCTTCCATCTTTTATATTTTTTCAATTACTTTTGTTTCATTTTATATTTATATATTCCTCAATCACTCCCCCGACTTCTTTCTTTCCTTTCTTTCATTCATTAATTATTTCTTTCTTTTGTCTTTCTTTCTTGTTTTATCTTTGTCTTGTAATATTTTCATAAGTTTTCCATCTTCCCATTTATTTTTGTGTATTTTTTTACATTTTCTTTTATTCATTTATTCGTTCGTTCATTCTTTCATTCTTTTCTTTCTTTTCTTTTTCTTTATTCTGAAGCTTTATCATAGTTTTCAATTTCTCTTTCGTGTGATTTTTAAATATTTTCCTTCCTTCCTTTCTTCCTTCTTTACTTTAATTCTCCTTCATTTTTCTTTCATTTTTCGTCGTACGTTTTTCTCATACATTCTTGTTCAACTTTCATTTCTTTCTTCCAACCAATGTTTAATTTTTTTTTATTCATTTCCTTCCTTTCTTCTTTTAATCACTCGTTCTTTCATTTTCGTTAGGCTCGGGCAGACGAATAGCTTTCGTTTTGACTTATATCGCGAATAACAGACTGACTGCTTCAGGATAAAGTCGCTTCATTCTCGTGTCAAATGAAACAATTCTTTCTTCAAGCTGATCATATCAGACATTTTCGACCACAAATAGAAACTTTGGCCTTCTCTCTTTGATTTCAGAAACAGGATTCTACATGCAACACTTGAATGAGATCCGAGAAATTAAACTCGCACAATACAAGAAAATCTTCGATCAGGAATCGAAATATCTCTTTTACCCAACGGATAGTTTTGTATCACGAAAAAAGTTATAAATGAAATGCTATAAGTGGAATCTTATTCATTTTCTACTTGTATATCTTGGTTTCCAGAAAAGTGACTAACACATATTTAGCAACAACTCACTTTCAGATTACATTTTAGCCCTGTGTCCGATTTATAATCAAAGGGCTTACGGGTAGATGCAGGTATTTGAATTGTGAGACATATTCTGCTGAGACATTAACAAAATATTGGTTGCATTCTATTCTCTGTCCGTCTAAATTCGTTATTGTCAGTAATTAAATATGATAGCCAATCTAGGTCCCGCAGTCAAAAGAGGAATTTGAACACTTTTTAATCTATTGCATATTAGGTTCACTCATCATTAACATTCATTCGCCTGAATTGTACAAATACATATATATATATATATATATATATATATATATATATATATATATATATATATATATATATATATATATATATGTATGTATGTATGTATGTATGTATATGTGTGTGTATCTTTCTTTCTCTCTTCCCTCTTTCTCTCTCTCTTTATCTTATTCTCTCTCTCAAAGTTCAAATATATATATATATATATATATATATATATATATATATATATCTGTATCTCTCTATTTCCTACTGTTTTTCTCTCTTTATCTTATTCTATCTCAAAATTCAAATATATATATATGTTTTTCTCTCTTTCCCCATCGTTTCCTCTCTTTATCTTTTTCTGACTCTCTCAAAATCCAAATATATATATATATATATATATATATATATATATATATATATACATTTCCCACTTTTTTTCTCTTTTATCTTTAACTATCTAAAAATTCAAATATATAACAAAAATTGGCTTCGTAGCCAGTGTTACTGAGGATTTCGAACAGTTGCTCGAGTTTTGATGTTGAATATAACTAAAAACAGACAAGTAGTTTATCATCTGTTGTCACAACATTTTTCCCGTCCACGTTTTCTTACATATGACCATGTGCTAGACTAAACATTAAGTTACGTGGATGACAAGGTATCGATTATAGTGTCCGAAAGAAAACAGAAAACATTCTTACACATGATAGTAAAAGAAATCAAAGTGAAAGAATATTAACTGTAAATAAATAACGTATGGGTGCCAGTAGTACAGAAAATACCGATTGTGATTTCGAATTTGCGATATCAGAATCCCGAAATTTAACTCTCAAGTTAATAAGCAACGGGAATCGTGTCACAGAAACCCGAAAGCACATAGAAATTATAAAAGATGACTTCCAGAAATTAAGCAAAGTATTAAGAAACAGTAAAAATCCTACTAGAATCAAAGAGTTCTCATCTGTTAAGTAAGATCTAATCTCATCTATGGCAGTAACAATTTCCTTAAAGACGAAGAAAATATTTTTAAATAAGAAAGTGTCGTTCTACCGATCAATAACTAAAATAAAATGTGAATAACGAGGAAGAATTGAAATTGAGTAAATACAAGGATATTTCATGCGTACAATCAGAAAGAGATAATTAATAATTCTGTGACATATAATGAGGAAAGAAGGACTGGAAAATTTGACACTCACAGGAGGCAAGAGAAACGCGAGTAATCTATTTAATGAGTTTATGTGAATGGTGGGGAAGATAAGGCCAAACATGGGTCAAAGTTAACGGAGAGCATCAAATTGACAGGAAGTTGTGGAGAGCCATGATTGCCAACGTCTTGAGGGGACATGTTGCATAAAAAGATTATTTTTCTTGATTGAGTTGCCTGTATACGAAGTGAGTCAGTGTAGAAAATTTCATGAATAAGAAACGATTTTTAAGAGAAGATATTTCCGAATTATTTCAGGAAATAAAGTATTTGCCTGTCTGAAAATTCTTATTAGAGACAATTTTTAATAAAATTGAAAGTCAAAATTATCTTTTAGCTTCATTTCAGCGTTAAAATATCAAAATAACTTCTATTTACTGCCCACCTTTGATTCAATTTTGGTCACTTTCGTCAGCTTTAATTTTGTTTTTCATAATTCCATTACTTGGAATCAAACTTTGGTTCTAGGTTTTCTACAGTCTACCTTGTTCTTCAGGAAATTCTTTGATTTTCCTTATTTCCTTGTTGCATTCGGACGATAAAACTCATAAAAAATGAAATCAAGAATTAGAAAATCAAATTTAATTTGAAATCTATATAATCAAAAGTTTTCTTCTTCTTCTTTTTCTTCTTCTTCTTCTTCTTCTTCTTCTTCTCTTCATCCTTTTTTTCTTCTTCTTCATCTTCTTCTTCTTCTTCATCTTCTTCTTCTTCTTCTTTTTCTTCTTCTTCTTCTTCTTCTTCTTCTTCTTCTGCTGTTGTTGCTTCTGCTTTTTCTTTACTGTTTTCTTCAGTTTTTATTTCTCTTTCTTCAATTCTTTTCCTTCTTTATTCTATCTTCCTTTATGTATACATATATATATATATATATATATATGTGTGTGGTATAAATGGACATGGTGTGTTACATTGAAACAAATGTAATTAGAGTTCAAGACCTCTTTTATTCATTGACCACGCCTTGAAATATCCATACGAAATTATAAAAAAAAAACTACTTCCTGGTTTATCTTAAATTAAAATGACTGAGTTAGGCAACTTCTTAATATAGAAATGTCTGAAAGAATTTTGGAAGGATTTGGATAGTATTATACATTTTTAAACCACTCCTAAAATGGTCACTTAGCTGTGACAATTTCTCCTTTTACACTTGACTAAATATATTTATTTTCCTATTTGACTTTAACTTATTGCATATTCCTTAGTTTCAATTTTCATCTTGCTTTATATTCAGGATAATACAGGATCGCAAGCTCTAGCCGTTTTCGTCGTAAAATAATCACATAATTCTATAGAATCAGAGCATCTTAATTCTTTTTTTACATTAATTTTAGGGTTTGACTTTTATCTCTGAATTTCCGACGAGAGAATAGCCTAGTGAATAAAGCGTTAGTTCTTGAATTTGGTGACATAGTAATTGTGAGTTCAATCCCTGAGCCGGGCAGTGTGAGTAATAACTGATCAATACTCAAGATAAAATCTCTACTAGATATGACTAGACATGGGCAGTGCAACGAAAATGCAGATTAAATAAAGGATTCAGTCTTGTAGATAACTAGGAACGATATACACCTGATGAAGGGCGGAGAGAACAGCAGCCGAAACATCAGCAAGGATGGGGATACCAGTTCGAATGTAAATACTATCAATGATGGACTGATCTTTAGATAGATAGATAGATAGACAGACAGACGTGACTTACACCTAGATAGATACGAATAGGCTGTGATAGATATGAATAGACTTAGATAGATAGATAGATACATACATACATACATACATATGATTAGATTGGGATAGATAGATATGAATAGGCTGAGATAGATACATAGATAGATATGAATAGACTGGGATAGATAGATATAAACAGGCTGAGATAGATAGATAGATATGAGCAGGTTAAGGTATATAAATAGATAGATATGAACAGGCTGAGATAGATGATTGTGAACAAGTCTCAGTGACACCTTCAAACATTTTCATGAGTACATCACGTATCAATAATTGAAAGAAATTACTAGAAATTTATAAAATTAAATATATCTAAATAAAACCAAATATAGGCTTAAGTTCTTTTAATATGCGTCGATCTCGACTTGAGAGATAATGCAAAATCCCAACATTTCACATGATTCGACCAAGTGTCAGTGGGTGCGATGTTCTCTTGTTTTTATCATATGAATCACAACAATTTACATCGCACAATGTTTTACATTGCCAACGAATATTTGTTCCAATAAAAAAGAAATTCATTCTCATGGAGATTTTTTTTCAGTAAAAGTAGTGAATGGAATGTCATATTATGAAAAAAAATATTTTTAAGATTCTTAATAAAGCTATTGAAACAAAAATAAAAATATTAGAAAGTTACAAATAAGATTTTTACGCATTGAGTTCATATGCGTAACACTAAAAAACATTTATCAGTCAGTTTGTCCACGATCAAGTGGGTCACAATATAATGTTATACTCAATCTCTATCTATAAAAGGCAGGATGTGTGTGTGTGTGTGTGTGTGTGTGTGTGTGTGTGTGTGTGTGTGTGTGTGTAACGAATACACGGCCGCAATTTTCGACGGATTTACATGCACATGCTCCAAGTTAGTGGGAAGGCCAAGACCAACTGTGCATTTCCCAACTCCCATCGATAGTGGAAATAATCGATTTTTTCATGCTTCTACGGCAGTTTTCATGTAATTTACGGCCATTTTCTACTGGCCAGAGTGAGAGCCAATAGCTGGCTGCCACGAATAGGCAGGAAGATTCTATTGGCCAGCGTAAGAGTCAACAGCTGACTGACAGGAATGTTAACTAGCATGTAAACATGCCAAAAAAATCGATAGCTGCATTCGTCACAAGTGGGAAAAATTTAAATCTGCATGACACTTTACTCCAATTCGCTTGCTTAAACTCAACGTTGATTTTGATTCCGCAGAACTGGGTTGGATGTGATAAAGTATTTGTTGTTAACATTCTTTTTTCATTCGGTTTTTCCAGTAACGAGTCCTTTTTTAAAGCTGATCGTTTTGTGTTCCTTTTGTTTAGATTTTTCGTAACAGATTTAATGTTTAGTATAGAGCTTAGAAAAAAATCGCAGTGTGAGATAAGTAAGGCATGTAGCAACATCAGCACGGCAAAGGGCACTCCTTTAAAGGCAAGGAAGGGCAAAAATATTTTAAGTCAAGTGATAGCGATTGCTGTATGAGTCGTACGATTTTTGAATCAAGCACGGGCAACACCGGGTCATGTTGCTAGTCACTACTAAATTGTTTCCTTCGTCACTGGATATACCACCTTATACCAGACTGGCGTTACAATTAGTATATCTACGTCAGCTCGCAGAGGAGCAGTTGTGAGAAAACCATTCTCGTGAGCAATTCACATGGTACCGGTTTCAATCGGCATCGTATGCTCCATACACGTATAGTTTTATGTTAGCTCTACGTGGAGCAGGTATTGAAACCGCATCGGATGCTTTATATCTACGGTAGAATGCGCACTAACCGAAGATAATTCTCTTCAAATTTCTAGGCTTTTAATGGGCGTATTCATTTTTCCTCTGAACCCATGTCCGAGGCCGCTGACTCTTCTGTCAATCTTTCTCTACGCTCTGTACTCTCATAGAATTCGCGTTGCTTCCTACTCGTACATTTATACCATACATCTCATTAAATATGTCTATATGTTCATTAGTTCTCGAGCTATATCTGTGCTTAACTTTAGTAAAAATAAAGAAGCATTAAAAGTCTTAAGTACATATTTACATTAATGTAAATTTAACTCCCGATTTTATTCGAGTTTTCCTAAAGGTAAACTTCCTGTTGAACGAGGCAAGTTTTCAGTCTGTGACCCAGTGTAAAGACAGCACCATCCGAAAATATTTTTTTTATATATTGCTTTGAAACACGGATTTCGGGGAAGGAGAAAGATGTTATATAACAAGTAGGTATTTTTAAATGGGCTAAGAGGCAATTACCTTACGTAGGATATTTTTTTTATTTCATATATAATTACGAGAAAATTTAATGGTAAGTCCCCGTGAATAGCAAATTGTTATTATAAATATTATTCATAAATAAAAACGATAGCCAGAGTTTTCTTTTTATCTCTTTTTAACTGACTATAAATTATATTATTTTTCGATTTTATTTGTTTTTCAAATGTTTACCTGTACCACTTATTGACATTGAAAATTTCAAACGGTAACGTAAATGCAAAATGACAGGATCTTATAAATTTAATTTTGGTAGCCAATTTTCTGGTGCTTAGTAATTCGACAAGAAAATATTGTATGTGGTAAGAAATTAAGGCCAGCTGTAGTGAGAGATTTTATGGCTATTGTAATTTCGTAGAACTTACAACTTGAACTGAATGATATCTCTCAAAAGGTGATTTGAAAAAAAATTTGAGACAATTGAAATTTATTGATGATTTTACACCAAGGACTCAAATGATTACTGAATATGCTACATTTGCATCATTTGCAAGGATTTATGGCTCGCAGTATCGATTAGGTTTATGCCCCTGAAGCATCTTTCATGATCAATAAAGGCATATTTGGTAATAATGGATAGTTGAATTTTGTGGAATTCCTCAGAACGCCAGCTTTTGATTTATAACCAATAGAATGTCCAATTCTTAGAGACATGAATGCTGCGCCCAGTTTTGAGGGCAATTTTGTTTGCATATTGAAACGAGGAGGATTGAAAATAGAGAACTGAAAAAAGAAAGACATGCAAGAAGAGCCATGAGAGCCATTTCGGATTCAGCATCAAAGTTTTTCTTCTTCTTCTTCTTCTTCTTCTTCTTCTTCTTCTTCTTTTTTCTGCTTCTTCTTCTTCTTCTTCTTCTTCTTCTTCTTTTTTCTGCTTCTTCTTCTTCTTCTTCTTCTTCTTCTTCTTCTTCTTCTAATTCTGCTTCTTCCTCTTTTTTCCCCTTGTTCTTGTTCTCCTTCTTCTGCTTCTTCCTATTCTTTATCTTCTTCTTCCTCTTCTTGTTCTTCTTCCTCTTTTTCATCTTCTTCTTCTTCTTCCTCTTCTTGTTGTTGTTGTTCTTCTTCTTCTGCTTCTTCATTTTCTTCTTTTTCTGCTTTTTTATCTTCTTCTTCTTCATCTTCTTCTTCTGCATCTTCCTCCTCCTCTTCTTCTTCTTCTTCTTCTTCTTCATCTTCTTCTACTTCTTTTCCTCTTCTTCCCCTTCTTCTGATTGTTTCTCTTCTTCTTCTTCTTCTTCTAATTCTTCTTTTCATCATCATCATCATCATCATCATCATCTATTCCAAGATTCTGACTGTTGTCATTTCCGATTTAATGCAACTCCATTAAAATCGTTCTTAACATTTTCAAAATCAAGTCATTTGACAAAACCTTTTCCCGCCCAAATCATTTTTGCATTCCGGTATATCACCAATCCTACACTATCGTGACCCTTGAATATATATATATATATATATATATATATATATATATTTAAATTCCCAGATGAATTCTGTGGACAAGACAGATTGGTATCAAATGACAATTGGAAAAAAAATCTTAGATTTTGCCGACGCGTTTCGTCTACCGATTTTTCAACAAAAAAAATGAAATCTGTCTTATTCACAGAATTCATCTAGGAATTTAACTATATTGTCGATATGGGAAAAAAAGTGTATGATTGGTGTATACAAAATAAATTCCAATAAACAACAATTATATTCTTAAAAGAGTGCTCATTACAGAATAGAGCGAATATTTATATTTAAAATTAAAATATAAATATGTTATAAATCACTATTAAATAGTTTTTTTGTTTCAACACATTTGGTGTCTTATCAAGTGATAATGTTGAATGTAGCTTCTACATTCAACATCTTTACTTGATAAGACACGAAAGGTGTTGAAACAAAATGGTTATTTTTTAAGTGATTTTATAACATATTTATGCTATAATTTTTTTAAATAAAAAGAAGATATATATATATATATATATATGTATGTATATTTGTGTGTTTGTATGTGTGCGTATGGCAGAGAGAGAGTGCGGTGCCTCTGTGTGAGCAAATCTAAGAATACGACGGAATCGTAAATATATAAGACAATCTGGATAAATTCTGTTTTGATATATTTCGCCAATTTCACCGTCATCAAAAGAATATTGTAATATTAAAATTTCTATAAAAATATAAAAATAAAATAAAACATATAAATGCATAACTCGAATTCTTTTTTATTTCGAGAATATGGATTTTGTTCAAATAAAATTATTCTTTATGACGGCAATTCAATGGCGATTCAACGGCGAAATTTACGTAAATATACATTTTCAAAAATCATATATATATATATATATATATATATATATATATATATATATATATATATATAGCACATTTTTATGTTTATAAGTTCTTTTTACAGATACAAATATTTAAGTAAATGCTCTGTTTATAATAAACAGTATTAACAACATTTACCGTCTTAAATAATTGTCGGACTTTGTCCATTTCATAATGTATGACGTTATTTGTTTACATTTGGATACGCATAAAGCAGATATGAATGAATGAGAAAAAATCATGGAGAATTGTAATTTAGAAATAGTAAAATCGTCCTTGCTAACCGAACGCTCCTTTGTGCTCCAATCGGTTAAGGCACGTCTGGCTATATGACGGTTCAGTACAGAATGCAGTTTCGATTCCTGTCCGAGGACGCATATTTTCTATGAAATTTTCTCGGACATTCAGGCCGGTTAATGTTGTTAATACTGTTTATTATAAACAGAGCATTTACTTAAATATTTGTATCTATAAAAAGAACATATAAACATAAAAATGTCTTAAATAATAATCGGACTTTGTCCATCTCAAAATAGGAATCAAAATTAATTTAAATAATTTTTCAGGCAAGCTATTTTTTTATTGTTTATTGTATATTTTCAATTCTTGAATATTTATGTCGAAATCAAAATTGTGCATTGACGTTCCAGAAATCAAGATTGTCCTGATTGACACATGACGTGACTTATGACATACGCATTTAGTCACTTGACTTATAGAGATCCAAATAAGGACCACACAAATCTTACCTAACTTATTGAGAGTTTCCAGTTCGTGGGAATCCCTGTACCGATCGAAATCTTTTTGGGAAAAGAAAAAAAGAGAAAAAGTTGAACTTCGAACAGTTTATGTACAATTTTGATTCCGATGGAAAACTCATTATTAGGAAATTGAAAAATACAAAAAAGAAATTAGGAAAACTGACAAATATTTGCATTCGAATTTACCAAAACATGTT
This sequence comes from Acanthosepion pharaonis, assembly GCA_903632075.3. Lineage (NCBI taxonomy): Eukaryota > Metazoa > Mollusca > Cephalopoda > Sepiida > Sepiidae > Acanthosepion > Acanthosepion pharaonis. Next base: position 3,114,149 of record CAHIKZ030002224.1, on the reverse strand, counting down.
AAAATACATACAGACACACACACACACACACACACACACATATATATATATATATATATATATATGTGTGTGTGTGTGTATGTATATTATATATGTATATATATGTATATGTATATATATATATATGTGTGTGTGTATATATATGTATATATTTATATATGTATATATATATATATTTATATATATATATATGTGTGTGTGTGTGTGAGCGCGCATGTGATGTTCTCCACAAGATCAATTGCTGTTATCGTTTTTTTACAATATTGTCCTTATTATTATTATTATTATTATTATTATTATTATTATTATTGGTGTTGTTGTTGTTGCTGTTATTCATTCTTTTCTTTTCTTTTTATTTTTCCCAGTTTGTAAAGTTTTGTGATTTTATTTTTGATATGTTTTCTTTTTTTTTTTCTTATATTTATGCAGCCTTTTTTTTTTAGGTTTTTATGTGTTTATTATTTTATTGTTTTTTTTGTTGAATGCACTTTGTTCTTTTTTTACCTATTTTTTTTATTTATTTTGTATTTATTCGTTTGTGCTATATTTATTTTATGTAATGTTTCGAGAAAAAAATGTCAGTGTCTCTGATCGCCAGTAGGTGCCTATTTCGATTTAAGCTTTTTCTTAAAATTTCCCCCTTCCCCCTTTCTTTCAACTCGAAATATTTACAACAATGCTTTATAATAAAAAAAAAAAAACTCAAAGAATCTACAGACAGATTTTTCACGCATTTACTGCCAAACATTTATTTCTGACTTTTGAGAATTTATCACTTGTAAAAGGAATTGTTTCTGGGGTGATTCACCTAGACCAAATTGCGTTGTTGAGCGATTTTTACCATTGTAAGTTATGAAGCCTTTCCGCTTATTTGCTTCACTGTACACAAAGTAGTAAATATCATAACATACGGGGCCCTGAGCTTTTCAGTCATGACAACCATGTAAACTTTACGTTAATCTTAAAAAGCCAGACATTCTATACTGCATAATTTCGACATGGAACTTACAAATTTAAAACGAGGAAAGTAATATTGCATCAGGGATGGTAACTCACTTCCTTTTTCAATACTACATATAATGCGGATAGAGTTTGTTTACATCTACTTTTTTTCATTCACTCAAGCATTACGGGCTTATTTGTATAAGAAGCGGCTTACAGTAACTGTAGCCTCTGTCTCGGAAAAAGAGCCGGGAAGTTCTGCGTGATATACCCATTCACTCTATGACGAGATTTTACGCCCAAAATATTAAGACACTATGCAGGGATAACCGAGTTCAAGTTTTTGGGTTAAAGGCAAACGGATTTTCGGTTTTAAGTAATCTTTGTTTAGATTTTTCTATATTTCGGTCATATTCCCTGGTTTCTGGCGCAAATTAAATATCCCTTTTCCCGATGTCTGGTTTCATTGTATTTAATCATTTCACCCCAAGCAAAACAGGAATGCCACCAGCACTCAGGGGGTTACAGGGAATGAAATTGAAAGAAAAAACTAAGTATAGGGAGGATTGAGAAAAGGACAAAAATAAATGAACGGAGATGCCATTAATACGCAGGTGGCTACAGGGAGTGGAAGTGAAAGAAATGACTGAATATAGGGAGGATTGAGAAAAGAACAAAAGATAGAAGATGACGATTGACGTTGCACTTACATGCTTGACGGAAGTTTCAATAATGGGAAGTGCGAGAAAAAAAACTGAAGGAGTAGAAAAGGCAGTTGCATTTAGCTCTACAGTAAACGGGTGGGACCTCACATAAGCAATTATCGATGTTAGGATTAAACATACTAAATATATTTCATGACAAATATAAAATCGTGTCCAAAAGAAAACTGAACAATTTATATATATATATATATATGTGTGTGTGTGTGTGTGTGTGTGTGTGTGTGTGTGTGTGTGTGTTGGGGTGCACGCATATGTGTGTGTGTGTTGGTTGATGTTTGTATAGTGTGAATTTGGACAGTAATTTTCCATTTATAGAAATTTGGTTGAAGATCAAGTTCAAGGTTTAAAATATGTTTGTCGTATCTGGAGCCAATTTGAATACATATTGCCTTCAGAGCAGTTTCAGTCATTACCAAAAAATTTGGGTGTTCATAAACTGTAACACACACCAATATCACAAAAGAAATTGTGTATAGATGCATACCTCGAGACACAAGTCACAATATTATTTGATAAATTTGTAAGCATATAAGTGTAGTGCTGGCGATGTGCCTTTTCTACAGGCTGGGAAAAATCACAATTACATGCAGCGCGGAATAGTGAACACTATGATCACGACCGAAGTGATTTTCCTCAATATATATATATATATATATATATATATATATATATATATGAAAATTTTCTCAGAGTTAACTGGTAGAAAAGATAATATTTATAAATATAAATGACAAATTACAGTTTTCCTATTGTTTATATATATATATATATATATATATATATATATATATATATATATATATATATATATATATAATGCTTGGCTATTACGTTTATGCAAGAAAGCCAGATTGTAGCTGTTGGTTGTTGATCTCAGTGTCCGCTTTGAATTGAAATATGCTCTATCCCTGATATTGAACACTTCAGCCCACACTTTGCGTACTTGAGAAAATTCCATAAACAAAATGTAACCCGACTCAGTCTAATCTGACGGGCTTTTACCGCTCGACTATGAAGAGCGTCACCATAAGGCAAGATTCTATTTTGCCTTTTAGATCACACTGACTCGATTAGATATTCCCTATAATTTCTAAAAAATTAATACTTCCTAATGTTAGTTAGTTCAAACATTATTTATTAAGGGTATTCGTATTTGAGTAGATATCCGTAAATTTTAAACAACATTTGTTAGGCTAACGAAAAACTGCTGTCCAAAACATTCATCTACTCAAATATATATATATATATATATATATATATATATATATATATATATATATATCAATTAGGTCTCTCATTTAAATATTCATGGAGACCTTCTGGACACTATTCGAAACATACTTGTTGACAACACTAATATAATAGCATCATCTACATGCAAAAAAAAAGGCTAAAAATAATGGACGCCTTATTAATAAAAACAAGAAAAAACAACACTTAATAATAATAACTTTGAACATGAACACAATGTCATGACCGTGTTTTGAAAAATGAAAACATTTTATAAAATATACATGCAACAAACTATTTCTTATTTAACAATTAAGTTATTTAATCCTTGAAAATGGCTAAATGTATAGCCGAAAGCGCTCGGATAAAAAGAACATTCGGACAGTTTTTCATATAATTTATCATCCGAAAAGAAAAAAAATATTAGATCGTATGAAATATTGTATAAAAAACTAAATAAAAGAACCTTGTCTGTCAATTCAATGAAAAGTGCATGGAAGAAGGATTGCTGCCTAAATTCACAAATATATATATATATATATATATATATATATATATATATATATATATATATATATATAGATAGATAGATAGATAGATAGATAGATAGATAGATAGATAGATATTAGTAGTATTGCGATAAGCTTCATTTGTAGTAGGTAAATGTGCTTCACATGATATCCTTCATTACTGTTTTCCTAAACAGTGAAATTTATAGCAGCCGAACAGGGTTAAAAGATCCGATTCAAGATTAACAGGTCCCTCTGTAAGAAATACTTACACACACACACACACACATATATATATATATATATATATATATATATATATATATATATATATATATATATATATAAAATGCTCGTTACATACGATTGAGCACTGTAGAGAAAGGATAAATTTTAAAAACAGTCGCTGTTCCTGCTATTAAAGCATTGCTATTCAGTTACAAATTGAGCGCTAATGGCTGCTGACGTTTGTATACATCGGGTATATAATAAGTTAAAACACCCCTTTCACTAACGTATGCTGTTAGCTTCGGTCGGGCTTGGCAATTGGAGGAATTTTGATACAGTGAAATATTTTTGTATGTGTATGAATATATATATATATGTGTGTGTGTTAAAATGAGTTGTTAGTATTATTTTTATTTTTGCGTAACTTACACGACAACTTATCTATCGCACGTAGTATATATATATATATATATATATATATATATATATATATATATATATATATATGTGCCAAAATGTGGTAAATACATTTGTAAAATTACTAACAAAATGTCAAATATTTTTCTATGTCGACGTTTCGACGGTTAGGACCTCAAATGACTAAATTCTGATGTTTACGTTCCTTTTAACTACACATACCATCCACAGAGACAAATATTTGGAAAGATTTATTAACATTGTATTTGAAATGGCACCCATTGAGGATCGGAGAACACTATAAGAGAAACATTGAAAGCGTTGTAATTAGCATGGCAGCATTGTTCTCAAAATTACTACATCAATGCAACTAATAATGTGCACTTGTCTTTTCTTTCTTTGGAATTATTTTTTCTATCATGCTATTGTGAGTCTTCTAATTACGGCCGACTGCCATTGTTATTTATTAAATTGTCGGTAACGGCCGCATATCAAAATAATAATTTTATTTCAAGCGAAAAAAATGAATGAAAAAAGAACAGAAATATAAAAAAGGCAAAAACGGATACGGTTAAAAATATAAATAAAAAAAAACGGAACGAAAACGCATTATAATAATAGAAATCATTTGACCAGACTCGGTTGAAGACAATTTTGTTCGTGTATCATCGCATTTCACTTTTTTCAAATAACACTTAAGGTTAATCATCTCCTCATAACAATAAAGGCTTTCTTTTCTTATAACTCTCTTACATTTCTAGATTGCTAGCAAAAGCTAAAAGTTAAAATGATATAATATAATAATATAATTCATTTCTATAAACATATATTTTGTTAATCACGATTCATTTTAAATTTGTGTTTTTGGATAAAAGACAAATAATTTATAAGATCTTTTATTGTTGGGTAGTAATTCTACATAGAAAAAAAATTTACTGAAAAAAGCGAGCTGTAAAATATTGTAATTACTGATAGAATTCTTGAATTATAACATTAAACACAATTAAATAGTCAGATATTATTAGTAAAACGATTCTGTGAATAACGTATAACAGAAATATTATTTTATATGGAAAATAAAAGTTTACATGCTGGAAAAGTCAAATACCACAAACCATTTAGAAAGAAAGAAAAAAGACTGAAATATTTTGTACTATCGATGCACTAATATGGCAGTGAAAACATCCACAAAGACGGAGAAGAAACTTGAGACAATTGTAACATAATTCTACAGAAATATGATGAGGATGACAGGGACTGAACTTGTGAGTAACAAGGAAGTCTTAAAGAAAATGGAAGCACAAAAACATTTATACATATCAGAAAGCGAAATTTTCGGAATACATACTGAAGAAATAGGGAAAATCTGAATTTCATGACACATACTAAAGGCAAAAGAGTGGTGAAGAATCTGCCTAACAACCATGTATAATTGGTTGGCAGATTAGTGTTTAAGAGGGCGAAAAAATGGTTACCCACGTCCTGGCGGAATATAGGCATTAGAGGAAGAAGAAGAAACAGGAATATCCATATTGGGACTACTTTAAATGGGAAAATAAAATCGAAAATTATTACTATGTGTCCTATATATATATATATATATATATATATATATATACATGGTGTCTGTAGTTCGTGCACTTTTAAATAATTTATAACTTTAAACTGCACAGGACTTTATGGACACATATATATATATATATATATATATATATATATATATATATATATATAGTAAATAATACAATATGGTAATAAGTATGTAATTTCCAAGAGGAGAGAGATCCAGGAGAGTTGTATGTCAAAAGACAGAGCAAAATTATTATTAATTAAAGAATATCAAACACTTGAAATCCCATAGGTAATAATTTTTATTTCATGAGAGCTCTAAAAAAGCAGCTCTGAATCTTGAAGACCTACAAAAAAATCACCAAATGATCTTTTTTTTTTTAAATAGACAGCATTAATTACTGTTTATTTAAAAAAAAAAGTACATTTACTTAAATGAAATGTATCTATTACAATAACGTACAAACAAACAAAATATTAAATAATTTACAGAATTAATGCATTTCATAAAATGTTGTCAATATCGACGTTAGATTTGTGAGCAGATATGATCGTTCGGGAAATATCGTCGAAAATTTGTTGTATAAAAACAGTAATTTGAACATGATAACTAGACGTGGATTCTGTAGCACTTCATATTAATTCACAGTTCCGTATAGGACACAAGTTCGATACCTTTAGGAGAACGCATGTTCCCTTCCCTATATATATATATATATATATATATATATATATATATATATATATATATATATATATATATATATGTATATATATAGTCTAGATCTAGTTGAGATCTAAAAATATTAAAACATTAACCTTTTAGCGCTTAGACCAGTAGGATCTGTAGATTATGAATATTCAACGACTTTCTGTCTGCAAACTTTTGTCATCTCAGTCGGTTATCCTTCCTCACCAAAAAAAAAAAAAAAGACGGTATCGGATATGATGCACGCACGTTCACACACACACACACACACACACACACACACACACACACACACACACACACACACACACACACACATATATATATATAAATAAAAATAAATAAATAAATAAATAAATATATATATATATAATATAAATATATATATATATATATTTATATATATAACAGCAAACGGAAATAAATACTTAAGAAAAAAAAAGAAATTTCATTGCAGATAAAAAAAATATTCTAAAATTAAGCTCCCATCGTTTGTGTTCATGTAATCATACCCTGCCATGAAGATCTTAAGGAAAACGCTATATATATATATATATATATATATATATATATATATATATATATATATATATATATATATGCCTTTTTAAAATATATGCACTTTAAAAATCAGGGGGAGCGGTCCGTTGATATAGCCACCGAAACCGTGAGATTATTTTTTATCAAAATTTAAATTAAAAAGCCCTGGTTTATTTTTTTTTACGGCGGCACTTTTTAAGACAATGTTTCAGGGTATTCGTACGTGCTTATACATATATATATATATATAAAAAATATATATATATATATATATATATATATATACGTGAGAGTTATTGACATATATATATGATATAACGTAAATACCGTAAGTTGTATTCTAATAGGTTCTTTTTTCGCACTTCTCGAATCTGGAATTGTCTCCCGGTTTTTGCTTGCTTATCATCTAAAGTCTTCAATAATTTATATGCAACATTAATCGCCATCTTCTGTCTTCTTGAAATATTTCCAGTTTTATTGTATTTTACCGTCAGTAATTCTCCAATGTCTTGGTCTGAAAGGATTAAAACAAATTGTCATTGTATTGTACATATATTTTTGCAGTGAACTGTTGCACACACGCATAAAAATCCTCGATAAACCGTCTAAATTTTTTTTTATTCCGAATTTTTTTTCGAGGAATTTAACCATTACTGTCATTATTAAAAAAAAAGAAAAAATTTTAAGCCGTGAGAACAAAAAAAAAAACAGGACGTAAGAAGACAGAAGTTAACCATTGGCATTGCACTTCAATATTTGAAGTGCAAAAGCACAAACTGTTTCATAAAACTTAGGGCTACATCTTGCCATTTCATCTCTAAGATGAATACACCGTGTCGCTGGTACTCCGCTTACATTAATAAAGTCTAGGTGTGAATGATAAAACCTAATAAGAATAATTACAATGAAAATATTTATAGATTAGCTACAGGGAAACTACAATATGGCGGTGCAAGACAGCATACACCCCGGCGTGCGTGGCACTTATAGTTATTATTGTAAATCAGATATCAATATTCCGGGTTTTGCCATCATTTGAAGCTCAACCACGGACTAATTATTTAATTATTTCCTATACCCAAGTTCGTGCGGCGCTAGGTAACAGTAATAATGAAAATCATTAGAATACACAAGGTCTACGTAATTAGCTTCGCAGAATTGCATATTTAGAAAATTTTAATAAATCACTCGTCATGGTCTGAACTAAACAGGCATGTCGATTCCCAAACTGTAATACTAAAGAGCGTGATGTTTCTATTTACAGTTGCACGCACAATTTCACTCACACTCACACATACACATGCACACACACATACGCATGCACACACACATACACATGGACACACACACACACATGCACACACATATACACTCACAGAAAGAAAGAACAAAGAAGCAAATATAAAAATTGTGATTTTGTATCTTTTTCCTGGCTTAAGTGCTAACCGGATGGTCTTTGGAGAAGGACAGAAAGCTTCTATTTATAATATCTGAAATGTGACGAGAATGGCGCCAATAAATTGGATTTGGTAGACACAAAAGACCAACACATACACACACATTTATATATATGCAAACACACACACACACACACACACACACACACATATATATATATATATATATATATATATATATACACTTGGCTTATTCTCGAGCTCAGTTCTGGAACTGAGTATAGACGAGAGTAGAAACAAATTTAAAAACCTTGCAATATAATACCGGCCAATATGTCATATGCATTCACCTAGATGCAAAATAGATGAAATACGCCATGTTTAATGTTCAACAATCACGTACGTGAGCTGAAGATGACGGAAGTCGATTGAAACTATTTCCGGTCAGAAAATTGACATATATTTTTACAAGCAATATTTTCATGTATAGAGGAACTGCGCACATATAGCTCTGTGTGTGTGCGCGTGTTTCTGTCTGTATGCGTGCATCTGTGTACCTGTCTGTATGTGTGCATGTGTGTACGTGTTCCTGTGTAAGAAGTTGTTTATATATATATATATATATATATATATGTGTGTGTGTGTGTGTGTGGTATTACTAAAAAAGAAACGATATGTGTGCATAGAAGCAAATTATATATATATATATATATATATATATATATATATATATATATATATATATATATAATTGGTCCTACAGAAACTATATGCGTGTGTAAAAGCAAAATTATTATACACACACACACATTTCAAAAGATAAAAGAAGAAGAAGAAGAAGAAGAAAGAAAAAAAGAAGAAGAAGAAGGAAAGGAAGAAAGAA
>CAHIKZ030002224.1:3090000-3097500 GCA_903632075.3 Acanthosepion pharaonis | reverse complement strand
GAAAACCATGTTTTGACATTAATTTAGATTTAGCTTTTTTTAAAAATCGTAATTAAAACCTGGCTTAATATTCAATAAATAAAATACGTTTAAAAAAGAAAAGCTATTGTGTGTGTTTAAATCAAAGTAAATGTGTCTAAAATCGCATTATCTCACAGCATGTCACATATATATTTGGAAACATAGCTTTAATCCTTAACTCATGCATCTCTTGTTATTTTGTTTTCTATAATAGTGAAAATGTTTCTCCTTGTAATTTTCGTCTATAATGCTTCCCAATTAACAGAAATAAAACAGAATTTAACTTAGAAACTAGAAGCAGTTGTCAATTTTCTTTTCGTCCAATACGTAGATATTTCCTTAAGATGGAGAATTTGTCTTGTTGAAATAAATACTTTTCATCTAAAACCTACTGATTTCTTGGAAGAAATAGTTTCAGATGCATGAACCACATAGATATTTGTAACCACACACACACGCACGGACACACACAAACACACACACACACACACATATATATATATATATATATATATATATATAAACAAGTATTCGTACACAAACAAATTTGTAATTTATTTCCAACAAATGATTAAACATACTTTTCTTATATTTAGCTGTACAGATGGATAATAACTAAATATGCATAGAAAACAGAAAACATTTTGAACTAATAGAAATAAATTCCATTTATCCATTTTGAGGGGTATCAAAAGTATTCGTACAATACAAAATAATGAATACATAAACTTCATTTAATACTTTGTAGAATAGCCATTACTCAAGTCTACAGCAGCCAACCTCTTCTTGTAGTTCTCAATTAATGATTTGCAAAATTAAATTTGGTATTTTCTTCCATTCTTCTTTGCATATGGTCTTCAGATTCAGGATGTTTGTTTGAGCTCTCGATTGGATTGAAATTTTCAAATAACACCGCAGATTCTCCATCGGGTTTAAATCTGAAGAACGACTGTCAGGATATTTACATTACTTTTAGCAAGTCATTTCTTCGTAGATTTTGCAGTGTGTTTAGGATCATTATCTTTTTGGAAGATCCAATCAAGAGGAAGATCTTCAATCATTAAATTTACTTCCAAAATATTATGATATGCTGCGGCATTCATTCTGCCATCTATTACTGATATGTTACCTTTTACAGAAAAAAAACATCCTCAAACCATGATGCTGCCACCACCAAATTTCACTGTTGGAACTACGTTCTTTTGATTGAAGGCATCGCCATCTTTCTTCCACACATAATTTCTAGAAATACATCCAAACAACTCAATTTTGGTTTTGTCTCTCGATAATACTCTTTCCCTATACGATATGTTCACGAATGAATTTCAACCTGGTATCTCTGTATCTTTTCAATAGCAGTTGAGTTTTCTAAGAGAAGCGTAACTTTAGATTGTTCCTATGAATTTCATTGCTTATTGTTTGTTTACTGACCCAAATTCCTAATGAAAGTAAATAACCCTGCTACTCTTGACGAGTAGCATTTGGATTTTGTTTAATTTGACGCAATAATTTCCTGAAGATCTTGAAGCAAGTTTCAGTGGAGTTCCTGTTCTTCTTTGGTTTTCAACAGTTTTGAGGTATTTTTATAGCATGAAATGAATGATCTAATGGTAGTAAATAGAATATTCATGTTGTCTGATATTTTCCTGTAACCTTTACCTTCTTTCCAAAGCTTAACAATCAGTTATTTTTGCGAATTTCTCACTTCTTTACCTCTTGTCACGATGATAACCTTCTTGCACAAATATCAATTACAGAATGTTCGGTTTGTAATTTTAGGCTAAAACTAACTACTGATAAAATTATTGGAATATTCTAGAATATTCCATTTGAATAATCTAGAGTATTAAAGCAACTTAAAAGCTTTAAAATCTGAAATTTACATTGCACGAATACATTTTTCACCCATTAAAATGAATGAATGGTATTTATTTTTATTAAATCAAATGTGTTTCTCTTTTCTATATATATTTAGTTATTATGCATCTGTGTACAGTTAATTATATGAAAAGTATGTTTATTCGTTAGTTGAAATAAATAAATTAAAATTTTATATGTGTACAAATATTTATTTCCCCCATATATATATATATATATATATATATATATATATATATATTGATGCATGTTTCATTAAATAACATAGACAAGTTTTGTCTATTTATTTTAAGTAAATTCCTTTCATATTGTCTGATAAGCTTAATAACATTATCATTGAAAGATGAAAGAAAAACACCCTATTGATACATGTTTTTTAATCCTATCTATGACAAGTTCTGTCAATGTAATCCTCAGTCCTAAATTTCTGTTACCTCAAGTTTATTCTTCATCTGTAGAGAGTGTCCAGAATTTACTTCCGTGTAAGAGTACCGATATTACAGAGTAGTTGAGTTCTCTTTTCTTTGTTTTTAAAGAATTTTTCCTGTTCATTAATACTTTCCTTAGCTTTGGGAAGGTATCTTTCGCTATTCGAATGCTCCTTCGGATTACGGTGTCGCATCATCTAGCAAAAACACTTCTTCAGGTTTCGCAATCGTTCCTTTTGATGACAACTCTATATTTTCTCTTCTAACTAACCATGTTTAGTCCTTTCTTCTCGCTTTTCGTTACTCCCTTCTGTAGGGGATGTGCATTTCTGAAATTATTTTTGTTTATTTCCTCAGTCTTGCTTCGTCACGGGGAAGTAATGTGTAGCGGTTCGAACTAAGGAACCAGAAAGCTGAGTTCGGTTTCTATTGGAATTCATTACATTCACTTACATGCTAATACCCTTGGGAAAGTTATGAATCTTCTTCTTTTACTCCCAGCTATGGGTAAATAGCAGTACAGACTGGGTTCTATAACTTTGGATGGCAACTGGGCTACCGCAGAAAGAAATGGCAACCTACTGCGGGAAAAATCTGCCTCGTCAGTCATGTATCGAAAGATACATGATCGCCCTTGCATGTATCCCGCATGGCACATAACTGACTGGCATTCCCATTATATTTTGTATCCTAGTCTAATGATTTAAAACCATTCTCGACCCAATTTAGAAACGGGTAAGAACATTTTATGTTAAATGCTGGACAGGTGTCCATCCTGTTATTTTATCTGTAAATATTTTTCTGTTTTTTCTGTATTTGTTTCGTATCTCCTCTCTCTCTCCTCTCTCTCTCTGTGTGTGTGTGTCTTTTTTATTGTAGCTTCATTCATTTTAGAATCCTATTCCAGTAAATCGCTTAGTCACATTCAATTGATGTTTCGCTTACATTACTGTGTAAGACTTTGAAGCCCTTCGGGTTCTGCAATTTCTCCCTTGTGTATATCCAACATCGAAGCTTTTTCAATGTTAAGTTTAATTTCTTTATTGCATTGTATGTGGAGTTCCGTTCTTAACCAATTACGCACGTCCTTCATTTCTCGTAAAGAAATCAAAATCTTTTATCTTCAAGACATAATATATAAATTCCATTAAATTTATGAATATATATCTGCTAACGCATTATATCGGGTGCAGAGAATTAAACATTCTTTCTGCCTATGATTGTTTTGCCTTTTTATCTTTCCACTAGTAGCTCTTCGACCTTAAAACACACACACACACACACACACACACATGGATAGATAGAGAGATAATTTTATAGTATGCTATATTTATGGGACAGAGTGTATGTCAGTATAGACGTAGACATTGAGTTCAACAACTAACGGCAAGAGTCAGTTTCATGCTTAAACGCAGTCTTCAGGCCATGAAGATTGCGTGTAAGCATGAAACAGACTGTCACTGCTGGACGTTTATATCAATGACTACTTAATGACTATAATTATTTACATACACATTCTCACACCCCGTACATCAGACACCGTGGCACACACACACACACACACATATATATATATATATATATATATATATATATATATAAGTAAATAAATATAAATGGTCAAATTTATATACTTGTATAGGCTGCAATGAAAAGGCCCTTCAAGCGCAGATGGTACAATCTTAGATCGACTTTTAAGCTACAAATCTAAAATAAGTAACCCACTGTTACACTTTAGACATAGTTACATATTTGATTTCATTTTACATTATATACATTTACAATACACTTGCACTTCTGCTCCTTTCTATTTTTTCCTTCCCCTCCTTTTCCACTTCCCTTCTCATTACACTCAATGTCCTGTCTTTCAATCATCATGCACCTGTTATTTTTAATCATGTTAATTATGTAGCGGTCTTTACTTTTTTTTAAAAAAAAAAAGCCGCAAAGTGGTCATGTTAAAGAATCTCCCGATTTTCCGTCAGGTCGAAAGCGTGGTCGCGTATTTTAATTGATTTTAAACATATATATATATATATATATATATATATATATATATATATATTATTAGGTGTAACAGCAAAAATAGGGCCAAGTTTTAAATTAAACTTTGAACTGTTCTATCATATAAATGATTAAAGATATCTTCTTTAGTTTTCCGTGGTTTTATAAAATATTGACTTTACTCTGAGTAATAAAAAATGTTAAAAAGGATTTTATTTAACAGAAGAATCATGATGAAATTGATAACATATTAAAATGGCACGTTCCAAGTTCATGAAGTATTAAAAATAAAGTTCAATATATATATATATATATATATATATATATATATATATATATATATATATTTTTTTTTTAAATATAGATTCCAAATCGCGACATAAGAAGTCCATGTTTTTCAAAACAAGAACCAGGACTTTATGTTGTGTGATTTGGAATCATATTTTTAAATAAAAAATTATATTTATGCTCTACTTTTTTATCCCAGCACTATTTTTTAAAAAAGCTAATAACTAAAAATACTAAGGGACTTTGGATTATTTACTCAACCAGTTCCTTCCTATTTTCTATATATATTTTCACATATATATATATATATATATATATATATATATATATATATATATATATATATATTGAGCAAAATCAAAAAAGAGACTGTTTGACCAACACAAGGAATGTTAAGATTCATGTCAAAAAGATAAAAAAATAAAAACAAATGAAAATTGATTGACAAAAGTTGTTTCTCCAGCAAGACATCCGATTCTGTAGTTTACTGCTACCAGCAAGCAGAAATATTTCTACTCCTTTCTGATGGCCATTTTAGGCCGAAACTAGTCGAGGAAACTAAATGAAATAATAATAAAAAAGAACAAAAATTATATTAAATGTACAACCCAGTGTGTCTAAAGATTTTTAATTTTTATTTTTTTATTGTTCTACATATATATATATATATATATATATATATATATATATATATATATATATATATATATATAAAAGTTCAGAGCAGATAACTTTAGAAAGATTTTAGAGTCCCATGAAAATAAGTGGATACAACGTCTAAAAAAACAAAAATACCCAGCTGGGCTAAATCATAAATTTAACAATATATAGATAGTAACAATATATAACCCAACAAATCAAAACCTACCCAATTTCTCACCCACACAAGACAGACATATTTTACGGAGGTGTGGAGGCCTCACACTTATACACTCACCCACACGAATATACACACTTAAACACACCATACTCACTCACTCCCTAATGAGCCAAATGATAACACACACCTACAGCAATACACACGAAAGAACATATCATGATCACTCAAAAGCTAAGAACCAAATAAAACACAGAAACACTAAACAGAGACACATCCCTCCCAAACAGGTCCAATAAAACTGTCAAACTGACCAGAGAATTCAGAATAACATGTATCTATCCAGCTCTTATCTCAAAGGCAACAACTTAAAAGAGACTGTTTGACCAACACAAGGAATGTTAAAAGATTCATGTTAAAAGATAAAAAAAAAAAAAAACAAATGACAACTACAGACAAAATTTCATTTTCTTTCAGCAAAAGACATTCATTTCTGTAGTTTAGAGCTACCAGGAAAGCAGAAATATTTTCCTCCTGATGATGGCTATTTTGGTCGAAACTAGTCGAGGAATCTAAATGGAATAAAGAGAATAATAAAATAAACGAAAGAATATTAATTTTTTTTTGCTACAACCCAGTGTGTCTAAAGATTTTAATTTTTTTTATTTTCTTATTGTTCAACATATATATATATTGCTTTTTTTCTATAATTTAAATTATGGAAAAGAAAGTATAATGTTTTTTTAAAGCACAGATTACAACCAAAAAATGTAAAGTAAAGTATAATAGATTTTTTTAAAAAGCCAGAACAAATCCAAAAACGTTTGCGGTTTCTCTCTTCTTTTAATACACAGATTTTCTCAAAGTTGGAACAACTATAAAAGATTCCATTTATGATCCTCGCCCTTTCTAACTGTTACAGAATGATCATGGAATAACATGTTGCCTCACATATTTTACGTACGATTTCCTTCCTTTTTTTTAAAACTTATTAAGCATTTTCTTGATAGTTCTTGAATGGATATTGAAGATGGAAGTAAATGTATGTATATTAGTCCCATTACTGAAGGCCTGAATGATTTTGTTCTTTCACCGTTGCTCAGTTAAGAAGACAGTGTACCTGACACAAAACTATTTTAATCTGTTTTCTTTGTAGCTGAATAACTCAAAGTGTTTTTCAGTGATTCCTACGAAAAATGGTATTAAGATTGCAAAAGGGATTCTCTAAAAACCTGGAAAAAAGTAACTCAGTTTATTGGTTTTTATATATTAAGAATTTTGTGGAATGGCCATGTATGATGTTTAGACACTTTTGCTGTCATAGCCAGTATATATTATAAAAGAACTAAAATTTCGTGAAAGATCAAGACGAGTGAATTGAGCGATTACAAAAACAAAAAACAAAACGCTTGTCTACGAAACTCTGCCTTTATTCTTATTGTCCTTTTACAGATATATTTTTATTTTTTTAATAATCAGGCACACACATACACGCGCACACACATATAAATATATGTATGTGTGTGTGAAAGAAAAAGACAATAGTAAAATTGCAGTTTTAGTTGACGCGATTCGTCCAATGTAGACTTTTTCAAGACTTATTCCAACAAAGTATCTATAAACAACAAACAAAATGCCGTAACAAGTAGAAGAATTTAGACCCGCCCTTATATATTCATCTTGTCAACTGAAAAATTACGTCAATTACTTTGTTTGAAGAGAATATTTTAACATGTAGAAATATTGTTTTGATTGATGTGTTGAAGGATTCGACCGTTTTCATTTGATTTCTTGATATATTTTTGTGTACGTTAGCTTGAGAGTGTAATGATTCTCTTAGAAAAGGTGAGATTGGGAAAAAACAAGGCGTAGATTAATATTTGGATAATATACAATGGCTGCACTCTTGAAGATTTTCCTACTGCGTTAATTATTTTCTTTTTTTATGAGTGTAACATTTATGAAATCAAAATTGTCGTTGAATTTATTTCTATGTATGTCTAGTGAATTTATTAAATTTTTATTTATGAAGTCTCTTTTATCTTCATAGATGCGTTTTTTATC
>CAHIKZ030002224.1:3082500-3087500 GCA_903632075.3 Acanthosepion pharaonis | reverse complement strand
ACTCTGTGTTTGACTTTGTCCGCTCCCGCTGGTCCGATTTCAATGGATCAAAGCTCATTCAAAAGCAGTCGAAAAGGTAGGCTCAGTGAACTATTTTCGTCGATCTCAGATTTAGGGTTGTCAGATTATGCGAGGTTAAATATATATATTAATATATTATACTAGCCATTATCGTTGCTTTCATGATTCAAGCGGAGTAACTCATATTTTTCTTTTGTATCCAAAATTGCAGCTAGCTTAAAATTTTAAGCTAGCTTAAAAGCCGCCCTATCAGGCGGCATTTAACCTAGCTCCCGTGGTGGACTCTTGTTGTGGTCATCCACACAATAGCTGGAGAGGAGTAGATGCGATAGGTATCAATAAAACTACAAAGAACTCTAAGACTGATGACAAGTATTGAATTAATATTTAAGCTTACCTTTTAAAGCTCAACGATAATTCTTTTACTGCCACCTAATTTAAAGATGATTTGATGTACGTATATCCTTATCTTCAGTACAAAGAATTAATTTTATATCATGGATGACAGAACAGTGGACAAATTATAAGATAAAATTATTATGGTGTGTAAAGATGGGGAAAACAGAGTTAATTGGTTATACATTTAAACATTTGAAGGGTAGAAACATAATAGCTAATTAAGTAAATCCTATATTATGGAATCTCTATATGAATAAATGTGAAATTGGAGTAAAATTATCCAACGAATTCTGGGGTTAAAATGTCTTAACCCTAATTTATAAGCCGAAAGCACAATATCTATATTATATATTATCTACTTCTTGGTGATATCATTTTTCAGTTTAATTAATTTGCATAATGATTTTTAAAAATATGTTTCATTAATTGCTTTTCGTTCATTTTTGATATAATGGAATATGCATACACCTGTGTTCGCCCTCACTGGGATATGACAGACGGGCGTGTAGGTACGACAGAGTTTAAGTCTATGACGACGCCCATTGGAACGCTACGCTATTATTATCCCATTGATCTACACCTATTACCTGCGACACGACGGTACCAGTCAATATCTGCTACCTTCGCACTCACTTGGTTATAGTAGCCAAAACCCTTGGCTACTTCGTTAAATATATCCCTTTCCGGGGCATATCACTTTTAATTTTCATGTATCTACAGTTCTGGTCTTATTCATATTGTCTATTCATGCATCAATATCTATCTATCTATCTATCTTGGTATTCATTCATTACCGTTGATATCTGTTTGTAAAACTTTTCAATTAATTAGATTCAAGCATAACATGAATGCAATGGTCATTTAAATTTTTTGCTTCAGTTTCAATTCAAGTTTTGAATATATCGCTTAAACTTTTATAACAAGAGATTGATTGTCCAAAGGCTTACCATACATCACGGTTTGTTTGGGAATATTCCAGTTTGGAGTGTTTTGTTTTTAACCATTTCACCTCGAAAGTCAAAACAAGACAGGAAAAATCACAGGGGTTTAACTGGCGTGAAAGTTATAGAAAAAACACTATTATTGAATAAAGTCAGGAATAACAAGAAGAAAATAACATTGATGTTTCATTTAAATTTTTGAAAATCATAGCTGACTGGCAAGCATAAGGATTTCCACAAGTGGTAAATGATTGAAAAAACTGTAGGAGTGTGGGTACATGTCACTATTTCAACTGAAAAATGATGAGATCTTGCCGTCAATCTAGTACTGTTTAAATTCATAGATTCTAGGAAACCATGGGAAAGTTGTTCCAAATAGTTACCATCAATTATTTCTAAGAAAAGACACATCTAAATAGGTTACATCTATCTATGGGAAATTTACAAAAAGATGATATATATATAGTTCAAGTACCAATAATATTGCAAGATTCTTCCTTGGATTTTATCAAGAATCTAATGGAATATATACAGGCCCCAACTTAATTTATTGTAAAACATTCAAATACAAAAAATGTATCTTGAGTTTTATTTGATACGCCATTTTTAATTCTTTTATGAAGACATTTAAAGAAATGAAGGTTTTTATCGAATGATTTGATCCATAAATAAATGACTTAGTTCGTTTTCTTACTGATAGAGCACGACGTGAACAAATCGATGTTTTGGTACAAATCTATGTAGTCTAATATATCCATCATGACACAGAGTCAGATAATCGTATATAACGAACATGCATCATAGCCAAATCTTGCAAATATGTTAAAAGTATTTCATTAAATTATCTGATAATCTTGCATGTAAGGCTGAATTAGAAAAAGCTTCATGTCGAGTAACTCAGACAGTCTCCGATTGAGGGTGTTGTCAACTATATAGATGGGACTATCATTAGTACTTGAATCCTTTTATTTCTCCTTTTTTTTTCTTTTTAGAGCCATTGCTTTACAAATATTTTAGAACCACTCAATGTAGAGGTTTACAGTAAGAGGAAGTTTATGTGAATAGGAAGGGAATATAACGATTAATCCTAGACTTGTTAAGATTGTAGTGATCGTGGAAACATCTTGGAATTCAGTTCCACAGAGTGTGTGTTCGCGGGAAGAATCTCTTCGAGTAGAACTTACTTCTCAGCAATGGAATACAGAGGGAATGTGTGTTGTTTACTGCAATGTGTGTGGCATGGCGGGTCCTGGTCATGAAGGCTAGAACTGGCGGAACTGAGGAATGTATTTCGTCCGAGCTCTTTCCATCGACGTAGCGATAGTGTAATGAGATGCTTGCCACATATTGTCTGTGAGGGAGAAGTATGTGGTGTGAATACAATTTTGGACTCTAATGAGACTGGAAAGTGAGGACTGGGAAGCTCCCGCCTAAATATCACAATCTTACTCCATCTTAGGTTTGATCTGTCTCTTTTAAACGTAGAGCATAGCACGTGGTGCCTGGTACTTACTGGAACGGTACAGTGAACCGACCATTTTTCCTGCATCTTGTGACGGATCGTATGTTTGAATTTCACTTGAAGTCCAGGGTGAGTTTTATACCCAATAATTTCTCAAGGGACGTAGCCTCCCCGAGCGGACATTCATTCATCGTGACTGGTGGTAGATCAGGGTTCGATCGGCAATGATAGAATGTAATTAGTTTGGTTTTCCAGGCATTGAATGTAAATAGCCTGCTCTTCCCTCACTGTGAAGTTTGAATAACTTTGGATGAGAGATCTGATGGTAATTTCCGATCATCATGGGTTTTGGAGGTGAACCCGTATATCGTCATATCATCTGCATAGATATTCACAAATAAACTCAGTATATTCTTAATAAGATCATTTATGTGAAGTAAAAACACGGTTGATTTTAAAAGTTACCCCTGCTTAACACCTGCGATGTTTGCTAGAGCCTGGAGGACTGGAAGTTAATAACTAGCTTTAGGGTCCTATCCGTTAGGAAGGATATTTAAAAGCAAACAAACATTTCAACAGCTGGATATGATGGCAAACATTACTTCCGCTCATGAACAGAGATTCACTGTTTGTCACGACTTAGCCGACATGTCCAAATGGTTAAGACGAAGCAACAAGACAAGTTGGTACTGAATATAATAGTTACAGAATTCGATCTTAATTTACCAAGTTACATCTTGTATATAAGGAGGCTCTCAAGTGTCTAGATTTAATCCAAGTCGCTTTATCTGTCTCACCCTGAAAACGTAAAATTTCAAAAGCATGGGGAATGATACATGCTCACTACTCCCGCCCATGAAAAGAGATGCTGAGTTAACCGCCCCAAGGGGTCATGCCAAACTAATTACCGTCAGGTGTCTGTGGTATTATTTTCCTATTTCATACACTCTTTTCTTTTCTTAGACTGGTTGGTACCCAGGGCCTGAGTAAACATGCATCCAAACAAATGTGAAACGGGATGAGTTCCATCGGATAATCTAGCCCTAGTCACTCCCACTGCTACGACTGAAGTCAATTTTTTTGGCTACGGCTCTAATGAGTTCCGTGACTCGATTGTGACAATCCTTTACCAAAATTATTACCTAATACCTAAAGGAAAGAAAAGTCCTTTTCTAGAATGTTCTTGAGCATTTACCATTGGGAGGTTTAACATTATTATTATTATTATTATTATTATTATTATTATTATTATTATTTATTTGATTTCTGGTGTTTCTGGGTACATTTTCTTTCCGGGGACCTAAAGGTCGAAATGGCAAAAAAAAAAAAAAAAAGCATACTTGAGGTCCGATAAATCCCCTAGTAGGTGTGTCTGGGCAATTTTTTAGAACAATTTTTTTATTTTATTATTATTATTATTATTATTATTATTATTATTATTATTCATTATATTTGCATTAGTATTCTGTCCTTATTATTGTTTTATAACATTACATCTTCGAAATTATGCATAATTTTGTAAATTAATTTGTTTTCTATTTTATACATTAATACAATGCAGATGTATGCATAAACCTGACTTGTCTGTATTAAATCAGTTTTGACAATTTGGGGGAATTATATTATTTTTTCAAATCTATTATGCTATACGTCAAGCGAAACTCTGTCACCTTTAATAGTATTATTATCTTGATGTGAAATATGAAAAAAAAAGTCTTCTCCATATTCCACTTCTGTCTTCCATATTTATCACATTTTCTCGGCAAATATCTAAATTGTTCTCTTTTGAAATTCTGTGCGCTTAAAGATCAGAAAAGAAAACCTTACCATTTGTTTCTCTGTCGGAATATATTTTGTTTCTTAGAATTTACCCTCCGTCCAGATCTATTTAGTCGCGGAGAAAGTTGACTGCTTTGGACTAAAAGAGAAAAAGCTCTTTCAAAATTCCTCTTTAATCTACTATTTGTTCACTAAACCCTATTCCTCACATGTTCTTTTCTGTCTTTAACGATAGATGCGATTATTGAATTTGTCCCTAGTTATGCTTTTAATCAATGTGACCACGTAACATGTTCCATCATTTGTCATGCCAAGTTGACCATTTCGTAAATACTACAACCTTGAATTAAAAAGTAAACATAATGGTCTCCGAGAGAAATTGAAAAGAGCAGGCCAAG
>CAHIKZ030002224.1:3042500-3080000 GCA_903632075.3 Acanthosepion pharaonis | reverse complement strand
TTTCTTCGTCAATTAGGTAACGAATGGAAATTCTGACAGGCAATTTCACTGAGAAATCTGTTCTGTTAGCTTTCGGAAATCATATTATCGCATTTTTGTAACATTCGCTCATAGCAAAATAGTGTTAGGATTCATCACATTCGCAATGGTCCGTACGAAGAGGTCACTGAAACTATACAGGTTCGCAGAAGCAAATTACATTAGGCTTTATATCAATCGATAATTTTTCTTTTTTCATATACCCGAGATTTTGATCATATACCCGAGAATACATATTTTATTTTAAATTAATTTATTTCAACCAAGGCTTCACCCATATAATTTATTTTCCTCTAAGATAAAAACGAGTTCTGTTATATCCAATATTCAATCGATCAGTAAATAATGCCTACTTAATTGATAGCACACACGCACACGCACACACACACACACATACATATATATATATATATATATATATATATATATATATATATATATATATATGTATGTATGTATGTATATAATGTAATGTAATGTATTGTTTATGTGTTTGAGATTTGTTGGTTTCCGTCTGTATTTTTCTGTTTGTTTAATCTTAAGCAGGCATAATTTAATCCATAGACATTTTTAATACGATAAATTTTTAAGAGAAAATCTTAGTTCTATCTGGAAAAAAAGCTATTGGTAAGTGTGCAGGTAGACACAGTCATATAGAGTCATATATGCAAAGATGAATATATATGCATATATATTTACAAATAGACAAGCAGAGGCACAAACACATACAGACACACACACACACACACACACACACACACATATATATATATATATATATATATATATGATAAAAATATAATTTTAAGGTAAGCTATATTCATGTGTTAAAGTGCTCATTATCAGGAACAGAGCGTATGTAAAAGTGGACACTGTATCATGTTTAAGGGCAATTTTCATGGTCTCAACGTCTAATTAGATAGATAGATACATAGATAGATAGATAGATAGATAGATAGATAGATAGATAGATAGATAGATAACCAACTGACTGGGATAGATAGATAGATAGATAGATAGATAGATAGATAGATAGATAGATAGATAGATAGATTTGAACAGACATAGATAGATAGATAGATAGATAGATAGATAGATAGATAGATAGATAGATAGATATGGACAGAGAGAAATGTGCTGACTATAATAGACAGATAATGATATAGATATGTACTAAGATAGATAGATAGATAGATAGATAGACAGACGGACAGATATATAGAAACAGATATGTACTGACTATGATAGATAAAGACAGAGATATATGTACTAAGATAAATAGATAGACTGACGGATAGATAGATAGATCTAACCATACAGTGATATAGATATGAAACTTGTTTCATTTGAATTAGTTTAGACAATGCAACATTATGTTTGTTTCATCTAAGCTATTTCTATTTATTTCTGGCCTTTTCGATTCATACCACCACCATATTTATTTAGTGTAAATACAGTTTCCAGTTTATTTTATCAGTTTATCTGTTTAGAATTTTAAAATGATTGTTTATTTCATTCGAATGCATTTAGTATCATTTTGTCTATTTCATTTAATCTATCGATATTATTGACGTGTTTTCGTGTGAGATCCATTTTTTCTCACTGCCCGAACATTCACAATATTCATGCCTTACGACAAATCAGAATTATTTAAACTTTCTAGAGTTTTTTTATGCCTAGTTTCCAATATCTTTGATACGCATCCTCCTGTCTCCTTTATTATTATTATCATTATTATTATTATGATTATTATTATTGTTATGTTATGTTATGTTTTCTGTTTTGTATCCTGTACAGCCGGGTTCAAAGTATGTTCCATAGGCCCTATAGGAGAATTGTCATTTAAGTGTTAGGACATTACTAAATATATGGGATGTTCCGAGTGGGGCGATCTTATGGGCAACTTGTATGTTGCTGTTCCCTGGGACATTGTCTGTTCCTTTTCTCACGAGGCCCAGTGCTCCGATTACTATTGGTACAGTCTCCGTCTTCATTCCTCACATCCTGTTAATCTCGATCCTTTTATTTGGATCATTTCTCGATAATTTTATGGAGGTGTTTCTCTTAAATTGTTATACTATGTCAATAAGCATACACTTTCTGATGTTCTTGTATTGTCTTTTATTTTAGTTGGTTTTTGGCGGTTTTTGGCGGTTTTTGGCCTGTTGGCTTTTATTTCCCTGTCAGTTTGAACTGACATGTCCCAGAGGATAATTACATCGTTATTTTGAGGAACTGTGTCCGGTTGGTGTTCATATCATCTCTCATTGGTTTCGATTTTGTGTTTCTTGCATATCTTCCAGTGGATATATGTCGCTACCTTGTTATGTATGTTGGTATATTATTATTATTATTATTATTATTATTATTATTATTATTATTATTATTATTTCTGCTATTATTTCGAATTTTCCCAATTTGCTGTTTGATAAATTATTTAGAAGGCTTTTCTTAGAACCTTTTTGAACATACAACTATGAGAGCTTTTTCTCTAGTATGTGAGCAGTACTCAAGAGGCCATTCTCTTTCTGATTTTTTCCTAATGCATATACGCGTATTCTTTTTTTTAATCTATCTTAGTGCTTAGTCGTTTTTAAAAGCCATATTCTTACAATTTCTGTTTTCAAGTCCTTTTATTTTTAAAATTTGTCTTATTTATTTGCTGAGATATATTTTATATTATTGTATGCTTTTTAATTGCTTTTGTTATGTTTCTTATTATAGCCATCTTAGATTGTCTAGTTAGTTTGTACATACAGTGATGTCTCACTGTAAGTTTTTTTTTCCATTATATCATTGGTGAGGCTTTGTATGCTTATCATTTTTCTGCAAGATTATAATATTGGTATATATTCCAAAAATGTACCCAATCATGTCCCCTTTATATGAATTCATTTCATTTGGGGATAGGGTTTGTGTCAAGTGTTTCCTGGGGCTTCGTACTAAAACGGCATTTTACATGTCCCCTATTCCTTAAAATGTGTGTTTGACATTATATTATTGGCAGCTTTTTATCTAGGATATCTTGAATCTATCATTCTGCTTTTTGTTCCACCCATGGTTGATGATGATATTATTATTATTATTATTATTATTATTATTATTATTATTATTATTATTATTATTATTATTATTATTATTATTATTCCTTTCTTATATAGGAAGAGGGTCCAGAAACCTTTGATAATGTTACCGTTTGTCTCTTTGTAATTCTCTTCGAGAATGCTCGAAGCCCACCAATAATAATACCATAACTGCCAAATTTGTGTCTGAAAGTTTTTTGTAAGTTTTTTTTATATATTTAAATCATTATTTGCATTTATTAATTTTCTAAGTCGGTTATTCTTAAAATGGGAAACTATAGTTGATTATTTTATCTATTATTACCATTTAAGTTCGTCTTTTGTTTTCATAATCAAAAAGTTTATGCAAAGATTAAAATGTTGTCTTCCATATGGCTACCGTAAGTCCTAGCATTTTTCAGCCAGATAAAATGCTGCAAAAGAGTCAGTTTTGGTTTTCTTGTAGTTTTTACTTTAAACAGTAAGATTTAGTAATGTTTACTGTAAAATGAATTATAAATATGTATATTAATTTAATAGTTTATCAAATTTTCTAATAGTGACGAAAATAGATCAACATCCTTTACTATAATTTATATATTAAAATTATATTAAATAAATAAAAATTACATATCTTTGGTTAATTCGTAAAAGAATGTAGTAAATATAATTTATAAAATTGACACTACTCGTATAATATACAATAAGAATGAAGTATTATTTAGGTTTAAATTAGCGGTTAGGATTTTATACGTTCGATTTAATGAGCGTCTTTATATACTTCTAAATCAATATTCGGTTTGAAAACAAATTCAAACATATCTCATCGCACACCCACGGTGAAATGGCGCTAGATACGAATAGAGCGGATATAGGAAACGGATTATACAGGTAGATTTGTATTTACAGTTTCACTCCAGTTGACCAGTGAGATTGGGTGAGAGTAATTCTTTTCAAAGTTCGATTATGCTTCTCAGCACTCTCGCCAACCTCGAGAATTCCGCTGTTTATATTAGCCTTAGCCGCCTCTCAAATATCCAGTTAACTTCAAGCGTACCTCTTGAGAATTTTGAAAGCGCTCAATTCACAAATTAAATTGGACACAATCCTCATCTTATTATATTTAACGAATCTTCACGCAGGTAGTATCTGGTAACTGTCACAAGGGACTAACTGACAGCAAGATACCCTCAAGAGATCAGCGATCTTTTCAACAACTCTGGCTGATTTTAGCTGTCATCTCTTTCTTGTCAGCTGCTCTTCCGATAATTTTCTATGGTATTTCAGAACAAGTCAACTCACTATTCTATGAATAAAACCTCCAGCCGTATTTTTTTTTCTCTGTTCTCAGGCAAGTTCTTGATATATTTTGAGTTTTTCCCGCTGTCATTTACTGAAAAGACGATATTTCTTTCATGACAGATCTCGGTCCGTCTTCGTTTCGATTCAAGATGTTAGGGGCATTTCGTTATTCTCATATTTTTAGTCGTGCAAATATAATTTCATTTTTGAAAATATTTTTTATTCTATTTCGTAAAATAGTTTTCAGGAAAATCCGGCCTTGAATCTGAATTTATTTCTCATTATATTTGCACGTTGCTTTAAACGTTTATTTTGTTTACAGTTTTTTTAAAATTCAAATGCGCTTTACCTGAATTTTCTACAAATATCCAATTTCACGACATTTTTATGTATATGCGGAATCCAGTTTTATCTAATTATATACTTTTTCAATAATAAAAAGAATAAAAATGATTTTCTTTTCTTCTGTGGCTCTTGCTATATATATGGATCTTTCTCTATGGATCTCTATCTCGAGAGAGCCGCGTTCGAATTCCAGTCGAATCCTTTACATTCACTTACGTGCGAATCCTCTTCTTCTCCCACCAGCTATGGGTAAATAGCAGAACAGACTGGGTTCTCTAGCCTTGGATGGCAACTGGTCTATAAGGAGGACAACTCGGAATTCAAATTCAGAGTTTGGGGAACAAGTCTCTGAATTCGGCCCTTCAAAAAGTGTGGATGGTTCTGCACGAAACCTTCACCACTATAATCAAATCTCATGTCCTTGTGTGGGGCTGTCAGTTTCCTTTAAACTGATCTGCTTGACCGTCATACGTCGAATTCGCCGGGAGAGTCGAGAATATATATATATATATATATATATATATATATATATATATATATATATATATATATATAATGGATAGGAGCTCATATTGAGCTCATTGCATTCACATACATCTTAATACATTTGGGAAAGTTATGAATTGATCTCATCTCTCATCAGCTATATGTTAAATAGCAGGACAACCTGGCTCGTAGAGCCTTGTGTAGCAAACTCTGAATTCAAAATATGACGATATCGACTGTCGCATAATGTGTGGCTGTACAATACTTCACTAATATATATATATATATATATATATATATATATATATATATATATATGTGTGTGTGTGTGTGTGTGTGTGTGTGTGTGTGTGTGTGTGTGTGTGTGTGTGTGTGTGTGTAGTGGCTTGATTGAGGAATCGGAGAGCCGATTTCGAATTCCAGTCGAATCCATTACACTCACTTGCGTGCTAATATTCTCTGGAAAGGTATGAATCCACTTCCTCTCCCACCACAGCTGGACAGACTGTGTATTATAGCCTTGGATGGCAACTGCTCTAGGAGAAGGCCAACACTGAATTCAAAACCTGTTGAGAGACGTTTGGGAGCCTTGTGACACGTAGTGCACCAGCTCTCTGTATTCGACCTTTGAAAAAGTGTGGTACAAACCCTTCACCACCATAATCAAATCATATATGCTGGTGTCTGACCCTCATACGTCGAATACGACACGGGAGAGTCCACCAATACACACACACACACACACACATATATATATATATATATATATATATATATATATATGTGTGTGTGTGTATGTGTGTGTGTGTGTGATTGTGTGTATTTGTGCGTGTTTCATTAAAGGCGACAGACAAGGTACTGTGAATAAACTTTTTTATTTAATTTTTCTTGTGTTGGAACAAGTGTTTTCTTTACTGGACACACAGTGTCTAGAAAGTGTCTAAACTTTTAGCAATTATCAAGGATGATTTTAATTTTGCTTTTTATTTGGGTATACGGGTTGTGTGTATGTATCTAGATTTATTGGGATGTTTTATTTTCCGAACACAGTCAGCACATTGTGGCCGTTTTCGTAGTTAATATTATTGAGTGCCGGCCTTTTTTTGTTACTTAAATATTTGTATCTATAAAAAAGAATGTATAAACATAAAATGTCTTTATATATATATATATATATATATATATATATATATATATATATATGTGTGTGTGTGTGTGTGTGTGTGTGAGAGAGAGTGTGTGAGAGTGTGTGTGTGTTTTTGTGTGTTCGCGCGTGTGTATTTAGATAGATATATAAATAGATGATTATTATGAGTAATTTTTCAGTTGGCTGATTGATGTTACATTCAGCACGACACGAGAGTTACATAGACAGAGTTGTGGATATAGGGAGAGGTGTTGACACTGCAATCAGTATCGAGTGGACACAGTTGAGTTACCAGCCAACACACATGGTATGAAGGTTTCATTTTAGGATTAATCAGATTATCGTCACACGGTGCCTACTCTTATATCTACGCTGATTAAATTCCGGTAGTGATCATTTCGCTCATAAATATAGCATAGATTAAAAATTATATTTTATAGCATATATATATATATATATATATATATATATATATATATATATATATATATATATATATATATTTATTAAAGTGAAAAAGAGAAGCCGCAAAGATTTTCCTCATTATGGAGATATTTTTAAATATATATTATATTTTTTCCATAATTTTGCTACACTGGTTTCTGTTTCGCGACCTTCATCAGGGAAAGAGTAGTTATTTCCAGATATTATTAAAAGGATTTATTTTTTCTTATGATCTCTGATGTTTAACCATTGTCTTTTGTATGTATTAGTAATCCAAATTTTTCTTGGATTGTGGAGAAAATATTTTCTACTTAAGCGGTAATAAAACCATTAGGATTGGTCAGAGAAAGGGCGAAAGGGTGAAGTCTTATCTTTTTATGACCCCTGTATCTTTTTAAACCTATCTCCAATTTTGTGTATTGTGTGTGTTTTTGATATTATATGCATACATATCCCTTCTCCATACATATATATTGTTTTATTATGAGGAATATATATATATATATATATATATATATATATATATATATATACACTTTCTATGTTATGAAGGGTTCGTGTGTGTGCTTGTGGTTAGTCTATTGTTCGTGTTCTCGCTAGTAGTATGTATATATATATTCGTTGTTCATAGATACTTGTGTTTTTGTATGTGTGTGTGTTTCCGACTGGTGTATTCGCCATTATGCTTGTAAGCTGTGTGTTTTTCTGTGTATATCTTCGTGTGCATATATATATATATATATATATATATATATATATATATATATATATATATATGCACATATATAAATATATATATATAGATAGATAGATAGATAGATAGATAGATAGATAGATAGAGAGCTTGATTTGAGGAGATCAAAATTCTGGAGAAGAATACTTGCTTGTCAAAAGGCTTTCTCTTCTTGATGATAATTTTACAAGAGAAATATGTCTTTTTTCCGGGTGATGCAACTCTGGTGACAGGGACTAACATCAAGTTTAGAGCACAACCACCTGTCTACTTCATTATTTCTGGAATCAGTGACGGGGATCGCCTGCAAGTATTTGTGGTGTCATATCAACTTGTCAGCTTTCCGTTTGTGGTAATGGATTCTACGAGAGATGAGTCATTTTTACGGAATCCTTACATGCATTTCGTGGCGCGCCATCTTTAGATTTACCAGAGGCTAGATCGACAGTGTTTTTCATTAGAGATTGCTCGGCGAGTTACTCTGAATTTAGCATTTCCTTAATTCTATTGTTAGACCCATAAGCACACACACACATATGTATACACACACACACACACACACACACACATATATATATATATATATATATATATATGTAAATCTTTTTTTTCTAATTATATATATATATATATATATATATATATATATATTTAACAATAAAAAATATTAAAAAATTAAAATCTTCTGACACACTGGGTTTGTAGATTAATATTCTTTCGTTTTTTTTATTATTATTTCATTTAGTTTCCTCGACTAGTTTCGGATAATAAGCCATCATCAGGAGAAGAAATATCCCTGCTTGCTGGTAGTAGTGAACTACATATATATATATATATATATATATATATATATATATATATATATATATATATATATAAAACACAGTGTGTCTGAAAATATATAATTTTTTATATATATCAATATATATATATATATATATATATATATACTCCCTAACCCTCATAAAGTTAATCTGTGAAGAAGTGCAGATAGATCGACTGATATATAGATAGATAAATACTGAATAAAGATAGGTAAAAAGATACATGCTGATAAACTTAGATAAATAATAGATAGATAGATAGATAGATAGATAGATAGATAGATAGATAGAGATACTGATCAAACTTAGATTGACAGATACTGACCAAACTCAGATAGATAGATCAAAGATAGATTGATAGATAGATACTGATCAAAGATAGATACATAGAGAAATAGATACTAATCATAAATAGATAGATAGATAGATAGATAGATAAGCAGATTTTGATAGATAGATAGATAGATAGATAGATAGATAGATAGATAGAAGAAAAGCCTGAAATACACTCTCGCAACTATATTTTGAACTCAGTATCCACTTTTAGATTTATATACGTTCTGTCACTAATATTGAGCACTTTTACGCATAAATATAACAGAATAAAACTATAAATTTCATATATATCAAAGTGTAGGAGAACGAACAGTAGGATTACAGTTTTCAAAAGATTAATGTAAAAATAGTGCTCAATACACAAAGTAGAGCTGTAAATATTTATTTATTTTATGCAGTGTTACCTTACTGTAACATTGCATAAGATAAATAAATATTTTCATAAAAATTAATTTCAGTTGAGCTCTCTGGGGAGGAGGTGTGGGTTTGTAAACAGTGACTATTATGGCTGATATTGCGAGACTCTTCGGCAAAAGCGAATTGAGTCACTGTCGGTCACTGTGTGTGTTTATCTAAAAATAAATACGCTAAAATTCACCTTCAAACCTGCCGTGCGCCGACGGCTTAGTGGTAGAATCTCTGATTGACACCAATTCTGTCGGGATTTGATCCTAGCTATAGGCAACCGAATGTCTAGCCACGCTGAAGAGCTGCGAAACAGTGTCTGTGGATGACTTTATATATATTGTTCTTTTATTTGCCGCGTGCCTACAAAACCTGGCGGATCATGCCTCTCCATTGTTTCCTATCTTTTGCTGCTCTTTCTAAAGTTTAGGTATTTCTTAACTCTCATAAACCCTGTTCTGATGACCATTTAAACGATTACGTGTCAGCACACGTCCCTCTAGACTTCAATACGTCCTCTATCCTCATTGTATGGCCTAGAGATTCCTATACACACAGAGACACAAAGCACAGCCCCTCTCTCTTCCTGTCTCTCATTCACACACAAAGACAAAGACACACACACACACACACACACACACACATATATATATATATATATATATATATATATATATATATATTATATATATTATATTTTTTTTTTTTTTTTATTCAGGGTGATTGTTATTGTGGTTACGAAATAACCTTATTATTAGTTGAGGTTTTTCCTTCACTGTTGCTACACTTGTAACATCAAGACCCTTGTGTAAAAATGATTTAAACCTTTTAATCTGAATTGCATTTTTTATATCAAATTTGTTATTTTCAGTTCATTAAATTCAATAATCTATGATTTATCATTACCTGCTTTCATCTGTCCATTTTCATATCTCCATTTTCGCAAAATATCTTGATATTTGACACCTAGAATTAACCATTTCTACAGAGCTCATCTCAAGTTAAATAATATGATGCTTTTGTTGTCATTTTCACAATTTTAAGGGTTAATGCAATCAGAGACTTTAAATTTGAAACACACTCTTATGGACGGTGATAATTTTGAGCTAAGCAGCGTATGTGCACAGTAGCTTATATTAGAGATACTGCTAACATTTTCAAAGTTTTAGACATACCCTCTGTATCCGATATTAGATACCGCAAAAACTCACATGCACCGTTTGTTATTTAAGAGCTGTTCGTGACGATGACGGATTGTGGAACTTCAATAGAGTCGATTTCATTTCGAAGTAGGCTTGCGCATTTTTAAAATGACGGCCCAGTTGTAATTCGATTTTGACAAAAATGAGTAAATGTTCTGGATAGCCACCAAGATCGACATAATGCAAAGATACCATTGGAAGCCTGTAAAGTCTCTAGCACACAGATCAAAGTAAATGTAACTTCAGAACCCTTAACTCGGGAAGGTAGCGTTTAAATATATACCTGCCCCTTAAATGTTGCAGGGCTACTGGCATTTGTTACTCTAGTTAAATGTACAGTAAAACACTGTCAAGTATGTCTGTAGTGGTGTATGGAAACTTTCACATGGATTGTCGTAAAGTAGTATTCAGTAATATGAATAACTTCTCCCATCATATAAGTGTCAGTTGCCTGTGTGTACGATATTGACCTAAAGTAAAATTTCGTGAGTGTATTCTCCTATGACTCACGATCCCAACTTGGCAAAATGGTATTGGATGCATAAGTTACGATATTATTTTTATTGCTCATGGAAGAAACGGTGAACAGCATCTTGGAAATCCAGTACAGTGTCCCCACGTTTCTTCTGTCATTCTTGCATCAAAACCTGAATACCTGCTCTACTCCATACGCTCGGTAAGATTTTCGACAGATTCTGCGGCCGGCAATGCTGCTGTTTTCCCTCGATTGAACACTGGATATGATGAGACGCTACTAGATTTATTCAGTCAGAACATATCGAACTCTTGCTATATTAGGTCAAGAATTGCAAAAGGCGTGAAATAATATCTCTTAGGATGGTAACTGACTTACCTACAATCGCATGCATGCCAGCACAAAGTCCAGTGTTATGTAATATAAGGACAACTATACGAAAATTAAAACTCATGAAACTTAAATCGTCATAGGAGTTTGTAAATATGAAATATTTTGTAATATGGAATCAAATCTGTGTAATTCTTTCGGTAAAAATTTATAGTGAATATTGAATTTTCAACAAGACTCTTGGAAGGCATGAAACAGTATCTCCATCTTCCATATCAAGTCACTAGATAAAAAAACATTATTACATTCATATAATAATAAACAGGAAAGACCATGAAATCACTACTGTCTGCTTAATTTTACAAAGACTTTACCAAATACATTCTCTTGGACGAAAGACCTAGAAACGAAAATTAAAATCAGGAACCTTTCCTGATTCTTTTACTATTTCATTAAACCCCATATACTCATTTTCAAATGTCCACATGCAAATCTTCTCACAAGGCATCGCATCTATTATACTATAAAACATGTCTTCTTAAAATATGAATCACCATCGTCTTAGGAATTAAAAGTTCCTTGAAAATGAGAACTTTTTTTTTGTATCCTTGTTTTAGATTCATTATTCCTGAAACAAAATGCTACCCAATTATGTGTGAAAATAAAACAAACTACACGTTTATGTTTTTGGAATGTGTGTTAATAATTTCCATTCATATTGAGTTACTCATTTCGCAAAAGGGAAAAAAACTATACAATTTAGTTTCGCTAAAAGAATAATTAACTAAATACGTCATATAATCCTTTTCGTAAAGAAGAAGGCATTGTTTCAGGAGTTGAGTTTCTTCCTAAGAAAAAGTGTTTTTTTTATTATATATATATATAATTGAATCCATTGCCAGTTCAGCCGTTAAGAAATTCGGTTCCTTGTGCCCTGCAAGACATTTTTTTTCTCTCGGGAATCTATAAGTCTACTATTTGTCCATACTTAGAATTTTGCTACCATATATGGTGAGGTGCTCCTATTAATGACTTCGAGCTCCTTGTTAAGATTCACAAAAGAATCAGCAATTTTATTGGTACTAATCTGACGGCTCTGCTCCTGTCACTTTCCCAGCGCTGTAATGTTGCCACTCTGTGTCTTTTTTTTATAAATACATTCATTTTTTTAAAGCAATTCACCCTGAGCAAGGCATGGTAATTGTACGGATGAGTTCTTCGCCATGGTACAAAGACTTTTTTAAAAATTTAATCGCAGTACTAGACTGACGTGGAGATCTCATCAATTGAGCTGGTTAGATGTAACTGTATATTTTATGCTAACAGTTTATTTTCTCGCACTCGTCGAATGTGGTAATCCGTTACGTCTCCAACCAACTTTAATCTTCAAAAATTTAAATATAATGTCAATCGCCATCTACTTTTCGCCTAGTTACACTTTCCCATTCTGCACTTTTTGCTAGAGTTGCCACACGGTAAAGCCCTTATATTTTTAGTGACTGTGATTTGCAAAGAGGTGACTATTGAGAAAACTAATTCACCCTCAGTCGAGTGCTAATAAGATGCAAGAGGATACTGACAGTGGAAGAAAATAAGATGTTAGTGGGGGAGAAAGAACAATAAACGAACAGATTTCCGTAGATAGGTACATACTGAATTTAAAGATATTACATTTAAAGTTTTGGGTATCGTAGGTGAGAGAAAAGCAAGAAGTTTAGAGAGCCCTTCAACTGACTATTACAAAGGAATTTCGATTCTAATGCAAGGATGTATACTTAAATTATTGATGTATATATATATATATATATATATATATATATATATATATATATATATATATATATATATGCATATATATTTACACATATATATATATATATATATATATATATATACACATATATATACACATATATATATGTATAAAGACACACGCACACACACACACATATATATATATATATATATATATATATATATATATACGTATATATGCATATGCATACAAACATATATACACACACATACAAATGCACATATAGGATAAAGATATAGCTTTTTATGTATCAAGTTTTCGAAGAAAAGATGGAAAAAAAAAGGTTTTTCATTTGACACATTTCGCCAAATTTCCATCGTAATATTTACGTTGATGCGACTAGACATGCGCTTAAACGGAGATAAATTTAAATTTGAAAAATCATATATATATATATATATATATATATATATATATATGAACACGAAGCCTAAATACTCAGGCGACAGACTAATTCATAGTAGACGCAGTCGTCACATTTATACTGATATTTATATATATATATATATATAT
The DNA here is from genome assembly GCA_903632075.3 of Acanthosepion pharaonis. NCBI lineage: Eukaryota > Metazoa > Mollusca > Cephalopoda > Sepiida > Sepiidae > Acanthosepion > Acanthosepion pharaonis. The sequence goes on along the minus strand of CAHIKZ030002224.1, from coordinate 3,066,541 downwards.
ATATATGTGAAAAATAAGTGGATACAACGTCTAAAAAAACACAATAAAACCATAAATTTAACAACATTTAACAATCAACAAATCAAAACCCTACCCACATTTCTCACCCCACAAAAGACAGACATATGCTTTAAGGAGGAAATGGAGGCCTCACACTTATACACCTTACACGATTATACACACGTACACACACCATATTCACTCCCCTAATGAGCCAAATGATAACACACCCACAGCAATACACATACATATCATACTCCTCCCTCCCTAAGAACCAAATAACAAACACACAAAAACTAAACAGAGACACATCCCCTCACCAGGTCCAATAAAACTGTCAAACTGACCAGAGAATTCAGGATAAAATAGCATCTATCCAGTTCTTATCTCAAATAACAACTTTTAAAAGAGACTGTTTGACCAACACAAGGAATGTTAAAGATTCATGTGAAAAAGATAAAAAAAAAAAAAACAAAATGAAAAACTACAGACAAAAAAGTTACAACAAAAGACATTCATTTCGAGTTCTTGCCAACAGCAAGCAGAAATTTCCATTTCGGTCGAAACTAGTCGAGGAATGAATAATAATAATAATAAAAAAACGAAAGAATATTAATCTACAAACCCAGTGTGTCTAATGATTTTATTTTTTTAATTTTTAATTTTCTTATTGTTTCAAAATATATATATATATATATATATATATATATATATATATATATATATATATAAACCTGATTCTATCCTCTTGGTAATTTATATATATATATATATATATATATATATATATATATATATATATATATATATATATTATTTCAAATAAACCTATATACATCATTGAGGACAAATGCTATATTGCTTTTAAATCAACGGCTATTTGGAAAAAAATGTTTTGAGATGCAGAATTTGATATAATCAATAATTACTAGCCTATCAAAATAATTTTTATTTTGAGATAGATAGATAAAAGATAGATATATAGAAAGATAAAAAGAAAGAAACTACAATAGATATTATGTATACAAATTTATATTCAGATTCTAATAAACTGGACACTGGAACTATATCCACTATGGCGAATATTGTAAATGTTCACCATAAATCTTAGTGTCATAACATTTAGATTTCATATATAGTACAAATATATATATATATATATATATGTGTGTGTGTGTGTGTGTGTGTGTGTGTGTGTTATGTGTATATATATATATATATATATATATATATATATATATGCAAAATTATAGTAGCAATATTGAATGCATAAATAATGGTAGATTTCTGAACGTTTTATTGGCTAAAACGAAGGAGGAATCAACTTTCTCAGCAGAGGGCGGATTAATTAATTCAATATAATCTTTCCACTTCACGTCATTGGAAAATCATGAAGATGCAATGCGTTACCCTCCTGAAGGTTAGCATCAGCCGAGTTGACCAAAATTATTATTTTGAGACGTTAAAGTTTGCAACCAGTTTCTATCACATTCAGTAACTGATTGGAGGATCTTTTCGGGATCATTTTTATGTTTCGTCTTCGTTTGCAATTTTCGAAATTCGAAGATATTTAATCTTCACTAGTGAAAATCGAAAATAACTAATTTTATTAGAAATTTTAGACGTCCCTCAGGCAGATAAGGACTGGAATATCTTTTGCAAAACGATACTTAAAAGTTTTGTAAAAAATTTTAGAAAGGTCATATAGTAAAGAATAAGGTATTATATCTATGAATTTAAAACCTTTATATAAGAGAAAATATAGAAATGAAAAAGCAATTGGTTTTCAACATTTGAGAAACTCAGGAAACGGCATATTGTAACGAGATGAGAGCCATCCGTTTGACAGTTTCATATCATATTAAATCAGTTCATGATAAAATGCCCTCTGTATACAAAATGGCAAGTTTGTGGACAGGTCATTCTGTTATAAGAACAGGCATCGGACCGACCAACGCAGTACTATTATCATATGCATTTATATATATATATATATATATATATATATATATATATATATATATATATATGAATGTTTGTGTGGTGTATATATATGATTTTGTGTGTATATATATATGTATATATATATATATATATATATATGCATGTCTGTATATATATGTAAATATATATATATATATATATATATATATATATATATATATATATTCATAAATATATATATATATATATGTGTGTGCGTGTGTGTGTAGAAGAAAATATAGTTAAAATTCTATATGTATGGAATAGTGGACAATATCAACGTCTAAAGAGAACATTGAAGTCAATACCCAGACTGTTTCCTTTCATAGGCATCAACCATAAATTGAAATAGTCAGTCACAACACAGCCTGTTCTATATATATACAATTTAACAAAAATCTAAATATATACGACATTTCTCATATATATATATATATATATATATATATATATAGACAAATGTTTCTATATAATATATATATATATATATACCTAGAAACATAAATCTAGAAACAATGTATGTATATATATATATATATATATATATATATATATATATATATATATATATATATATATAGATATGCGTAAAACAAAGTATATATATATACGTATATATATATATACATTAGAGCGCGAGAGAGAGAGAGAAGGGCTTTGCTTTTTCACACTAGTCAACTCATAACATTCCTGTACAAGACAAATCTAATTACATGAGCGGAGCATTCCTTTCAGCAGTAAAGCCGAGGAATAATGAAAAGAGAATGAGATTTAACAAATTTGTGCGTTATAACATGCACATAATATATAGAGAAATGACTAATCCGTGAGAGACAACATCCGCAAAATACAATATATTTCACGATCTGTCGAGCACAACACCTATAAATTTATGTTTTTTCCAAACAATCCGTGACTGAAGAACCAAGTGCTCAATTCCGTGATTAATTAACATCACAATCCACAAGATACTAACTTCTACGCAATCTCATGCCAGCTTCTATCTTTAATCCCTCACTCATTTCTGACCTTTTCCGTCAAAAATAAATATACAAAGTCAAATCTGAAGCTATCCTAGAGAAATTTACAGAAACAGGTTCCATAAAATTTGAGTCAGTCTGTGATACTCATAACAAATGTTCTTATTCTCAAATAACCTCAACTTAAAACATTGGAAGACTGTTTGAATACCAATTCGTCTGACAAAGGTTGAAAACAAAAGTGTTAAAGATTCACGGTGTTTAAGTTCGTGAATGCTGCCAAAGATAAAAAACTAAAAAAATTGCAGTCTGGGGAGTTAAACTACAGACAAATGGTGCAGAATTCATTTTCCAAGCGCCAAAACAGGACAGCACTAGCCCTTGAGGTAGCGTTGTAGCCCCCATTTTGAGCGCAGATCCTTGCCACATCCCTCACACAAAAAACTCTGAAATGAAATAAAACCCGTTTTCAAATCGAACTTTTTTTTTTCTCAGATGCCCAACTTCGGTCAGCAAAATCAAAAATACCACTATTCGAAATTAAAAGGAAAATAAAAATAATATCTATCACAGTTCTTATATATATGGTACTCAATATATATAGACATAGATAGATAGATAGAGAGGTAGAGGGGAGATTCAACTATATATATATAATATATATTATATTTTTATATATATTATATATTTTGAGAGAGAACTTATTTTTAGACACTAGTTCATAAACGTCTGGAAAATGTTTTATATAAAGATAAGATAGACCTTTCCCTATATTTCATGTTGCCTATATTACGTGAGCGGAGCAAACTCTTTCAGCAGTGTGTATATATATCGAGGAAAGGAAATACACACACACACACACACACACACACACACAAGTATATAGATAAGTTATTTTTCAAATTACTTACTAAACACTTTCATACAAAATTCAGAATTACATAAGATATTCATAAAAATACAGTTAATTGTACTAGTAATTTAGAGACTATAATAAAAAGACAAAACACCCAAAATTTAAAAAATAACGTGTAACAAAATATAGTTAATAATAGAGAATTATGCAACTTGAGAAATAAAAAATGATGTCTTTTAAATGGAGTTTGCAAAACTAAAGCAGAAATTTATAAAGCAGAAGTAATAACCAGAAGAAAACATACATCGGATGTACTGTACGTTTTTTTTAAAGGAAGATTGCACAATTTTAGAATTCTACCAGATTAGCTAAACTCGTGTGGACATTTTAAAAACTATCAAGAATGATCCAACTATAAACAGGAAAATTAAAAAAAAAAAGAGCGAAAACCTAAAACGACCATAATAGCATCTGCAACTTCTGCCAACAAGTAAAGTTAGCAACAGTGAGAATCCCGGATCCCAAAGTCCGAGATTATGAGTCGTTTCATTAATACAAAAAAATTCCTCTTAATTTCGTATGAGGCAGGATAACATATAAAATTTAATTAACCCCCACCGAGACATTTACAATAACTTTTCTTTCCTATTCTTCCAATTAGCCTTCTCCTTCTTCCCACTTCCTACCCAACGTCGGGCATTTTTTTTTATATCATTTTTAAAATAATATAGCGTTCATTATTTTTAAAAAAAAATAAAGGCTAAAACTATTTATAAAACCGCTTCAAGTACCAAAATGTTGAAACCAAGGCAGCAGAATCGACCAATCTCCTATGTTTTAATATATATATATATATATATATATATGTGTGTGTGTGTGTGTGTGTGTGTGTGTGTGAAAGAGAGATTTAATCTCAATCTACTCGATCCGTAAATTAAGAATTCGATCTCAAACACTTATCCTATTAATATTGACTTACAATACGAATTGTAAATTTTCCACATATAAAGGAGAGGGACGCTTGACATAAACCAATGATTAGTCGCCCATAGTAAAGGAGTTCATTTTTTTAAGTTTTACCCACATCTTACTTCATTTGTCATGAGCGTTAAGGCTATCCACCATTTTCCTTAAATATCTATAACCTGTACATTGCTTTCCTGTTCATAGTGAATACATGGTCATGGTTCATATTGATGTCTAAATTTTAAAAGTAAAATTTTCATCTCAGTATTGGCTACCTATCTAGTTAAGAGCCCGGTCTGCTTTGATATTTAACCCATAGCTGGAAGAAGGAGAGATAGGTTCATGCTTATTTCCCAAATCAGAAATCTTTTGAATTTAATTTTTCCAATCACGCTCTTCCGAATGTTGAACCAGACCTTTGTAGTAGACTTTTTCTACAATGTATAATGGATGTCAGTTATCAGTTATCTCCTGTTAAAGGTTCTCCACTGCCTTAATCTGTATTGAAATCTTTGGGTTCTCATGGATCTAACTAACGCCACATGGCACATCAATTGGTCCGATATTCAACCAACTGATGAAGGTTGGAGGTACAAATGGCCGAAACGTTGTAATAAATATGGCGACAAAGATGAGGACAATAGTCCGAATAATGTAAATAGTGAGAAATAAAATTGTGTCTGCTTGAATTAGAATTCGGCTCGTGTATTCTATGTTCCGTTTTCATTTCATTTTCTTGCACATAACAATAAAATTAATAAATATCTCTAATGCTGTTGGTCGTAAGGTCGCTCTGAATTTAATTTAATTAGTATTTTGAAGTCACCTCTTCAAGAAGTACCATTTGTATTTCCTTCTAGCAATGATAAGCGATACATATATGAGGGTGGATTAACTAAAGGTTCGAGAACAACACAGAATTATCCACCAAATAAACCTGGATTAACAGCTGCTTTCGATTCTTTTGATGCCAATCACGAAGTGTATTACCATATGTCATCGTTCATCTGTAGCTAAAGATGGTGTAGCCTGACATCAAGTAAAGCTATCCCTCGATCTAAAAACACGGATTTTGCGCCGGCTTGCTTATTTTGTTACTGGATGTCGCAACATGCTTAACGCAAAAACAAACTCAATCGAAAGCTATCTTATAAACTACGGATATTCTTATTTTTAGATGCGTTCCGTACGGTGGTTGAGCGCGTTTTCCTATTACTGGGTTTTGGGCAGACATGCATCCTTACTTAAGCCTCCCCTTTCAGAACTATTCGTAAGCGATTGACTATCTTTCTGTCACCCAGGCTGACCAAATCACTTCGTCTTTCTCTGTCTTTCTCTTCGAGTTACGCAACTGAAAATTGTCCAGGGATTAGGATTAAAGGCCAGTTTATCTTCTAATCCTACGTGCCCGCAACATATTTAATCTCCGCAACTGTCAATGTCGTGCAGAGATAACGGCAAAGATTTACGCGAGTGAACGCAAGGAAGGATTAAATTCGATCTAGCAGTTTAACAACTTGTGTTGTGGGCCTGTGTTATTTAGAGCAACACATGTCTTAAACTAATATAAGAAAAATACAGAGTATTTTCGAAATTTTGTGATTCTAGAATGTCTTTTTCTTCCTCTTTTACAATAACTTCAGATAGAACAATATTTATTTTTTCCGATGAAACAAATATAATTATTCTCGGAGAATCTTTCAAATTTATCACACAATGAACAAAAGTAGCCAAAGTTCATAGAATATCGACAAGAATATAAACTAAGTATTCGAAACTTACCCAAATTATTTTTAAGGATGATTTCTTTCGTCTTATATATTTTGATTTTATCAGTGGTCCATTAAACTTATCATACCAGAGTTTTAAAAAAAAGCACCGGAAACGCGTGTGTAAATGGTAAACTGTGAATAGCGATAGAGTCGGGATAGGCTTACTACTTCGTGTCTGTGCGGAAAGAGGCTGCTGCGTGAAAAGAATAGTCACCCCTCTCCAAATGGCCGTATAAAAGACTTCGAAATCATTCAAGGTCGGAAAGTGAAGATTGGACAGCTATTACCAAAACTCCTTGTTCGGTAAAATCTGGTTCTTCGAATGACAAAGCGCGGTAGAAGAATGCAGACATTTTCTGGAGCTATAGAATGTGTGGACCATTTTTCGAGCATCTTCATCAATGTCAACATGAGTTCGCTTGAGCTATGCAGAGCACAAGAAACCCAGCAGACGTTCAAATCACGGAACCTATTTGAGAGAGAAACACCAGTCAACGTCACTGAAAAAATGTCATGCTCTGATCGTTGATGTAATGACGTTAGACTTTATATATGACGTAATCTATGTTTGTGAATATTAGGTAAATGAATGGAAGTTGAAAAATGGTGTGGAACGCGATTGGCCATCTCGGATGATTCCATTCGATGAAAGGCGTTGCACGTACGATTTTCCACTTTGTCATTCGTTTGGCTAAAAGGGTTCTGATATGGAGAAAATAATATTTCATATTATCCCTCGTGAATATGCTATTTTATATAAAAAATATATTTCCCCTTAAAATTAAGAATAAAAATGACAACAAAAGCATTGGCAACCAAGAAATACGAGACTTATATTTTCATTCCATAACAAAATATATTTGTACCTGCAATTTACAATTATATAGAAAAAAAAATTAAAATTATGCCCATATTCATCCATTCATCATTTGTACTATATATTTTATATACGTAACTAAATATACGTATATACAAACACATATATATATATATATATATATATATATATATATATATATATATATATATATATATATATAATATAAATATGTTTATAAAATGCTACAAAAATAGTCATTTTGTTTCAAGTCTACTGGTGTCTTAGCAAGTGATGGTGTTGAATGTAGAATAAAGAGTTTTAAAAGGTTTAAATCGACCAAACACACCTCGAGAGGGGAAAATGTTACATAAGTTGCAATGACCAATCAAAATACAAGTGTATGATGATTCGAAAAAAAGTGTTGAAACGAAATGGCTATATTTGTAGTGATTTTATAATATATTTATGTTATAACTTTCGAATAAATTAAATTTGCTCTACTCTGTATTGAGCACTCTTTGAAGAATAGTATTTTTTTTTTTTGGTTATTGGAGTTTATTCCGTATACACCAATATATATATAATTGCCAGTTCCATTAAAAAGAAACACAAATATACGCGCTCACCTACCACACACACACACGCGCAACACACGCACACAACACGCGTGCGCGTGCACAGACACACACACAGATAACCTACTGTTTAATATTAAGAAGCTGCTGTTAACTGTTAACATAATTTATTTACTGTTTAATAATATTATTAATTGCCTAATGTTTTAATTGAATGCACCACTTTCTTAACAGAAGGTTATTAATATTAATGTTTTATAATAGTCAGTTTTCAGCCGGTACTTGCCTGAAAACTGCTACGAAAAAAGAAAATATATATATATATATATATATATAATTTAATCCGTGCAGGGCTCTTGAAAACATATATATATATATATATATATATATATATATATATATATATATATATATATATATATATATAATAAATTAATAAAAACATTTACTTTTAAAAAAAAATACTCAATACATATTAGACAAATTATCATTATTATTATTATTATTATCATTATATTTTTATTAAAATAAATTACAATAAAATCATTTTACATCGCTACACAAAAACTTTTATGTTTCGGAACTATAATGTTACCTCTTCTGGCGATGGTAGATAACATATCATAGAAAGAGAGAGAATGCCTAAGCTGAGAATTAAAACTATATTTTGGGACATGTCTTGATTAAACAATTAAATCAGATCTAAGCTAAAATAGAAAAATGAAAAGTAGTATCATGGAGTTGAGAAATGTGGGTTATTAATTCTTGTCGCAATAATTTGACACTCTAGACACATGAGCAGCAAATATTGTAGCCAAATATTGTGTTCAGATTTGTTGAAGAAGACAAAGTTACCTTGAACAAAATATTTTATGGAAGAATTTTCAATTTTTTTTTTTTTTTTTAATATTCGGGAAAGTTTTTAAAGGAGCCGATAAGTTAAGTTAAAAATTTTGAAACATATGATGTTAATTATATTGAATGGGTGGTAAAACAATTATATTAAAGTTGGAAAATCAAATAAATATTGTCTGGATCATTGTATGCTAATAAAATAATGGCTATGTAATTTTAATACGCAATTTTTTTTATGAAAAATTCTTTTAACTATACATTTCATAAATCGTATATAAATGTTCCAGAATTCTAAACGTTTACTCTCGACCCCTTTAAGCCTCCCGAATATAAAAATAATCTAATATTATTAATAGTTCCGAAGCAGGAAAGATTTTGTCTAGTGATGTAAAATGTTTTTATTGTTATGTATTGTAATAAAAATATTATAATAATTAAATTTTATCTACTCAACATCATTCTTCTTCTTATTTATTATACATACATATATATACATACATACATATATATATATATATATATATATATATATATATATATATATATATATATATATATATATATATATATATGATATAGATATATATATATTATGTATATATAATATATATATATATTTATATATATAAATATTAGTATGTATATATCTATTATATATATATATATATATTAGTATATATATCTAATATATATATTTATATATATTAGTATATATACATCTAATATATACATACATATATATATATATATATATTATATATATCTAATATATATATATATATTAGTATGTATGATCTAATATATATATATATATTTATATATATATATACATTAGTATGTATGATCTAATATATATATATATATATATATATATAATATATGTATTAATATATACATATTTATATATATATATATATTATATATATATCTAATATATATATATATATATATATTATGCATATATCTAATATATATATATATATATATATTAGTATGCATGTATCTAATATATATATATATATATATATATATATATATATATATATATATATATATATATATATATATATATATATTACTATGTATGTATCTACCTATGTATATATGTATCTATGTGTATATGTATATGTGTGCATAATTCTGCTGTGGATTCAAATATAGTGAAAGTGAGTGATAAGAATGTTAATAAATTCTTTAAAAAGGATTTGAAATTTTCATTCGCATCATTATCACATCATAAACTGATCAAGACAAACAAATGAAAAGTAAAAACTAATAAAATACATTCATTTATCTGCTGGCGATATTAATTGCATTTGAAAAACGGGTTGTAATCCTGTTGCCAGCGTCTTTCATTCATTTGACGAGTCACAGGTTGTATTGGTGACTTGCGTACAGAACTAAACAAATCATATTTTACAAGATACGCGAAGATCTGCGTAATATTCTTGCCATCTGGTGAAATCTGATGCGGCCAAACAATTTTACGATTCTGATCAAAAGTACGGGATGAGTTGTTATTTATATTACATGAATCGATTTATTGTACAATACTTGCTAGCAAAAAAGATTTTTTGAAAAGGAAAAAGTAGAAGCACATCGTAGTCATGGAGTCAAAACAACCCGTTCTGTCGTCTGACAATGACGATTCAGGTTTGTATCAGGTTCATTTTCTTTAATAAGTTTTCTCGGGTGTGTAGGCCGTTAGACGAAATAAATACTATATAAAATAAACGGTGCGTCTAATTAATTACGGAAATTCACTAAAAACAGAACCGATTCGCGTCCAATCACCGATGTCTAGCTTGGCCAATACAGAGATTGGTGACTACTTCTGAATACCAAGTGCTCTCATTTTGGATGTGCGGCTGGTATGATGGATAAAGACTCGGAATTAGATATCCTAAAGCTGATTTCGAATTACATTTGTGTCCATTACAATCACTTACGCGCAGAGATATAAATTGGGAGAGATATAAATGTATGTATTCTCCACAGAGCTATGGAGAAATAACAGGAGAGTTTGGGGCTTATAAACTTGTTTGGTAACCAGTATAGAAGAAGGAAATCTTTAAATTAAAATCAAACTGGAGAGACATACCGCTGCTTTTAACAGTATTCGTGATCCTGACCAGCATACACACACAGACATATATATATATATATATATATATATAGCAAATAAAGGAAGAACAGTAAGATATGTAATCCGGTGTTCTTATTGATATTTTTATTTTTACAAAACAGTGGTAAATGTAAATTTACAGAACATAGATATTATAAATTAACTGATTTAAAATTATAGCTTCATCGCTACACTGGAATTAGTATGTTTTATAAACAGAAAACAAAAACTTCAATTTCAATTATATTAAACTAAAAGTATTAGTTCTGTTTCATCTTCAAGCAAATTTATGAACAGAACTAATGCTTTTAATGTAATGTAATGTTAATGTAATTGAATTTGAAGTTTTGTTTTGTTTTGTTTTTAAAACATGGTAATTCCAGTGTAGCGATGAAACCATATTTTTAAATCAGTTAATTTTAATATATATATATTTATATATATATATATATATATATATATATATATATATATATAATTACAATATTACAAGGAAGCATTCATAAAATATATATATATATATATATATATATATATATATATATATATGCATGCTTGTGTGTGTGTGTATTTATGAGTGAGCGTGTTTTGGTGTGCCTGTGTAAACTGTTATAATTTTGACCATTAAAAAAATGTTACGGATTTAAAATGAGTGTTGTTCGGTCTAACATTTTTTTATGTGATTAACAAACGAATGCGTTAAAAATCGTAAACCTCCGGCAAACTTTTCCCCATATTGATTACCTATTTATTCATTCAAGCTATACAGACTCATATATATATATATATATATATATATATATATATATATATATATATATATATATATATGTGTGTGTGTGTGTGTGTGTGTGTGTGTGTGAAGTTGTGAAGATTTGTATGAAGATTGTTCTTTTGTTAAATCGAATTTTCTTATTTCATGCATAAAAAGTATCCTCTAGTGTATTTTCATATAAAACGATTCTATTATTCGTGTAAATATATATGTGTCCATATTCGCACATGCTAAGACACACACACACACATCTCAAATATGTGCATATATATTATTTAAAATGTTCCACATTCATGGAAGATGTGTTCTCGGGAAATAGTTTATTTGTAATTATGAATAATTTTGAGAGAGACATCAACCATGGTCTGAGGATTGCTTGAGGCGTGAAAATGTCATTGACCATGCTGTGTTAATTTCCATGACTATGCTGTATTAATGTAACATACATACATACATACATACATATATATATATATATATATATATATATATATATATATATATATATATATATATATATATATATATATATAGATGTATATAAAATATATTTTAAAACACAAAAACATTGGCAACAGAAATTAGTCAAAAAATGAAGTATCATGCAGCGTCGTTATAATTATAGTCTATATCAAAAGACAGCTACTAATTAAAACCTATTTAAACAGTAACGGATAAATGAAAACTTTCAGTTTCACGCACCGAAATCGTCAGAAACAATTAGGTTGCATCTATTTATACATACATGAAGGAACTGCTTTATTTATAGAAAATAATGTTACAAAAACGCACACTCACACACACACACACATATATATACATAGAGATATATATGTATATGTGTGTGTGTATAAGCGTGTCATCTCGAAGAAGTACAGAAGTAAATTCCCCCTCCCACCACCAAACATAATGAAAAAGCAGAAAATGAACCAATTTAAAAAAAATAAGACAGTTCGATTGATGATCGCAGAAGCGTGAAACCCTGCGTCACAAACTCATATCCATACAACTGAATATATATATATATATATATATATATATACAACTGAATATATATACATATATATATATATATATATATATATATATATATATATATATTATTAATAATAATATTAATAATAATAATAATAATTAAAGTATAGCAAACACTTAAAATTCCATAGGTAATAATTCCTTGTGATTTCTAAAACAACAGAAGCTCTCAATCTTCAAGACCTACAAAGAAATCCTTGAAAGTCTTGAAGATTGAGAGCTATATTTTTTAGACTTTCATTAAATAAAAAATTGTTACCTATGGAATTTTAAGAGTTTAATATTTTAATTAATAATAATTTTGTTCTATCCTTTGACATATACTTCTTCCCTAGAACTATATTCTCCTGGAAATTCCATACAGATTACAATATTTTATCATTAATATATATATATATATATATATATATATATATATATATATATATATATATATATATATATATAAGTTATGAAGAACTTGGTAAACCGAATTGGTAAATCCAAAGTGGATGAAATCCTGAGGAAACTCAATATGAAGAACAGAGCTAATATTTAATGAAAAACAGACCACTTTAAGGTACCATTACAATAATTTATTTCACCAAAATCCTTTTTAAAGTTTCGGATCATCAATAAACACTTCCAACAATGAAACAATGAAATTTGTTCAAGTGTTATCTATGATCCAAATCGCAAAACATTTTTGTGAAATAAATTATTAAAATTTACTGTAAAAGTAATCTGTTTCATTTATATCATATATATATATATATATATATATATATATATATATATATATATATATATATATAAATTCTTGTGTTGACGTAATGTCATTATTTACATTGTTCGGAATATTTCCATATCTTTATTGCCATATTCACAGCGTTTCGGCTGTTGTACGCTTCGGTCTTCTTCAGGTGAACTGAAGCCTTTATTTCGTTCACCAAGGTAGATTATTCTACTTCCTCGTGAATATGACAAAAAGATTAGGACAATAGTCAGAACAATGTAAATATATCACTGATTTAGTATATAGTCTGTTGGTGTGTTCATAGTAATTCAAATTACAGGATTGTGGTCATCTCCTCCCGTCAAACATGCGCAAAAGCTGAACAGTGCCATGTTGTACCAACTGCAAATAATAATACGCAACCTATTTTGCGGGACTCTCGTGTCACGCATTTCTCTTACCAATAAATGTGAAAAAAATGCGAAATATATCGGGGTGAATTTGAAATCGATTCGTATATTCCATTATCCGTCGTGTTAATTACTGATCCTGTAGTAAATAAAAGTAAAGGAAACTAATCATTAAAAAAATATTATGTTCTAGACAGTCATTATATATATATATATATATATATATATATATATATATATATATTGATGCATGTTTCATTACATAATATAGACATGTTTTGTCTATTTATTTTATGTAAATTCTTTTCATATCTTATGATAAGCTTAAAAACATTATCATTAAAAGACGAAAAAATGCATCATATTCGTACATGTATTAATGCTATCTAAGCTTTCGGCTTACATAAGCCATTACCAAAGATGATAATTACATTACAATATGTTAAACAATACACAGACAAAACAATAATGATAGTCTGTTTTTGTTTACATGAAAGATTTCCAAGTAACTACAAACTCGGGCATACGAAACGCTAGAACCGAAAATCACACTGCAGCTCATGACGTCACACATGACCACGCGAGAGTGAATACGAGAAATATTAAGTATGGAAGCCTTTGGTATAAAACTATGGCTTCTATTATCAATTATAGGCATTTAAGTATATTTGTGGAGATTTCATAATTTATTTTGTTCAGCTTAGGTTTCAACTGTTTTATGTATATACCTTAAAGAATTTGTTTATTGTTTTCCTTTTTAAGTATAGTTGTGACTTCAACGAGGATTTTATGGAATTGTGTATGCGGCCAGGCATATTGTTTTAAATGCCTAAAGATTTTACAGTTATCATTCAAATGTAGTGTGAAGCGTCGTGAAAGCGAGTTTGTGGTGCGACCAACATAAATATTATTTAATCCGTTAGAGATAAAATCTCCCAAAGAGCACTTGAATTTGTAAACTATGTTGGCTTTTGCAAATACACACAATATATATATATATATATATATATATATATATATATATATGATTCGTTCGACCATAGTCAGGATCATATAGTCATTAACGTTACACAATCCTTTCATTAGTTGTTTATCTCCTACATTCATTTGCCAACTAAGGCTACATAACTCAGGCTACTTATATATATATATATATATATATATATATATATATATATATATATATATATATATATATATATAATTTAATTATATGTATTTATATATATATATATATATATATATATATATTTAATTTAATATAATATATATATATTAGAGTTACAATTTACTATATATTTAAATTGTGTATGCGTGTGTGATAGTGTAATTTCAACATATGACTACCAGTCGCAATACGTTTTTAAGAATAAAGTTTTCAGACAAAATAACAAATTATTTGTACTTAACATAATGCATACTTATATACACACACATGCATTCACAGATACACACATACGTACACTCACACGCACACTCACACGCACACACACATACACATATAGATATATACAACCACACACAAACATACATATATATATATATATATATATATATATATATATATGCGTGTGTGTGTGTATTACTAACAAGGATTTCGAAAACTAACACATCATATTTATTATTCTACATATTTTTGATGTTGTGTTTTCAATTTGGTTTGATTGTCACAAAACACGCCTAATATATCCTCCTGCCTGTATTTTATGTTTGTAACTCTGAAATGATATAGTTTCATTCTTCTTTGTTTTGACGATTACCATTGCTTTTTTAATGGGATGATTTAGTTGAGGGTTCTAATCAACTTATTTTTTTAATATAATGGAACGATACCATTATACAAATATTCATATAATAAATTATATCTATTACAATATTTATAGAATAATGAAATTATATTATTTTAGAATACCAGGCAATAAAGAAAGGCGGAGGACTATGTGGTCTAAAACAACTTGTTAAAACCATTACGAGGAAGGCAACAGACTGAAAAAAAATCTATTGAATATAAACAATCTGGATTAAAGAAAAAAAAATGATTGTTTTTTTTTTTTTTAATATTTTTGTTTTCAAATCTTCTTCATTCAGTTTACTGTTTTTCACAATATATTTCTACTTGACACATGTTTTTATTGAATATCTTGTCTGGTTTTATAAGTCATTTTTGTCCGTCAATATGTCTTCCATATTCTGTCTTTTTTTTTTTCTTGCTAGTAGGAAACGACCCAGAGGAAGAAGCTACCACTCTATCTGGAGACAACGTCTCCGACATTACCATGGCCGTCTCTAGTTAGTGTTATTGTCAATCTGCTTGGATATATTTTTTTTTTTTCCTTTCCATATTTTTTTTTAGTTGCCCATATATGATTTGATCCCAAATCTCTAGTTTTACTGTCTAAATTAACTTGACTGTGCCCCTTGAAGAGAGTAATGTTTTCTTTATTTCCCCGGCTTTTAAAGACTCTGTAATTAATTTGTCCTAAAATGCTTGTACTTTAATGTGGACTTCATTTTGTTTTTGCATTCCATCCATTGTGCCTATGATTTTCATTCACTCTTTCTTGCACGTTTCTTTCTGATTGAACTATCTTTTAATTTTACTTCCTTTACATCTAATACTTAGCTCTCTCTCTCTCTCTCTCTCATTTCCCTTTTCTTCCATAACACTCTTATCTCTCTCTTCTCCCATATATATATATATATATATATATATATATATATATATATATATATGTATGCATTTGACAGTCTTTATGCATGTGTGTGTGTATGTTTAAGCGGCTCGCTCTCCGGTAAATTGTAGATTGAGTTCGTCTCACAGACCATTACGGCTATCTAATGATTTAACTCATCTCTTTCTGTTCCTCTACACGTGATTTTTACAAAACCATGTTAAACTTAATAAATACCTATACATACATACTCATATATTATATCATTATAATAAATTCCTATATATATATATATATATATATATATATATATATATATATAGGACGAGTCTCCGAGTCGAGAATAACCCAACATGTTCCTAGGTATATTAGATTGCATTCTTGTAATCATTCTAGTGTGTCGCAAACAGCGCACGAGTCTCCAATTGGACAACACCTATTAGATAATGAGTCATTCTCGTCTTGTTCTTCGACTGATTCGTTTTCCATTTTGAATACAGGTAGATCAAAATACCATTTATTAATTATGGAAGCTTTAGGCTTAAAATCATTCCAGCCTGTACTGTGCAAGCAGAAGAAGAATTGTTTTAAGATCCTTGAATTTATTCGGAGATATATGAACATTATTTTTACCTTTCAAGCAGAAGGAGAATTGTTTTAAGATCCTTGAATTTATTCGGAGATATATGAACATTATTTTTACCTTTCAAGCAGAAGGAGAATTGTTTTAAGATCCTTGAATTTATTCGGAGATATATGAACATTATTTTTACCTTTTTATGCTCCACTGGATCAAATTTTTTTTCTTTATTTACGTATTTTAATTCTAAATTTATTTGTGTTTTTTTTTCTTAATTTTACGTATTTCGTAATTTTAAGCGTATTCCAGTACTATCTCTTTTCAATCCAATTGAGTTAAAAGTTGCCAACTATTGGTCCCTGATGATGGATTGGCCGAAAGGCAGCCCAGGTTCAGATATTTAAAAAAAAATAAAAGAACATAAAAATATGTTTATTTAAATCAATCAATCAATATATATATTATATGTATGTATCTGGTGTAATAAGGTTTTTTTTTAAAAAAAAAACGAAAGGGTCAAGTGATCTGTGAAGCCGATAAGGCAGTGTGCTCCATCTAAGGGTCTATGATATTTTCTCTCTATCAATCTAACTTCCAAATTAATATCGCCCTGTTTCTTTACGTTTTTCATCCATTTGCTTCTCAGACCGATATTCTTTTACGTCTTTTACGTTTCTTTCAGTTTTTCATCCATCTGCTTCTCAGGCCGATATTCTTTTACGCTTCTTTACCTATTCCAATTAGTGCATAAGCTTTTCAATCTAGATTATCATGATTCTGTTTCTGTACCAATAACAACAATTTTCGTTATTCAATTGTATCAATTATTTATTGTGTACCCCAAATAAAACGCATAATCACATTCTATTTTCATAACAAGACATCGTTCAGATTTTAATGCGTAAAGAATTGCTCCATTTGGAAGTTTGGCAAAACCCTTCCATTTTACTTTTTGCTCAACCAACTGCAGTTAAATCAATATAGCAACCAATTGAAAAGTGAATTAGATAGAAATAACCTCAATGACCTTAATAATCAGTAATTACAGTCTTTTCAAAAATGCTGGTGTTTTTCTCTTTTTAAAACCGTATTTTCCCAACAGGTCATTAGGTCATGACAAATTTTATGAAGTTAACTTTTATTTTGATATATCTTGTATTACATATCTTGTCATAAAATGTTAAAATTTGAATACAGGCACATTTTTTCCACTTTTATATTGATATTAAATTTATATTAATTTTTTTTTTATTTTAATCTGTTTCTATTTTAGTAAAATATTTTTTTTTAAATTATAATTATTTATAATTTTTTGATTTTGCCGTATCTTCTTATGTAAAGTCTATTGCCCCGGACTTGAATTTAAAGACTAAAATAAGACAATTGACGATTATACGATTGTTACATTTGAGAGTGTAAAGATGATGCGTGAATTAAAATGGTCACCCAATGAGTAGAAGATTAGAAGCTATAGAAAAATGTCAGTTTGAAATATTTCACTTACACCCCACCCCATCCACTGATTTTTTTCCACTTTGATATAAATTAAATTTAAATTTTATCAAGGGAATTTTATCAAAAAAAAAAAAGAAAAAGCCATCTCTTAACAATATTATCTACGAACAAGGCCACTATGTGCTAACCGTATTTGGAAATTAAAACATCTCTACAACACACTAAAACATACACATAATGCACGCACTCAATGAAGCTGAAAAATTTAATCATACTTATAATGGGTAAAGGTATAGCCGAAACCGCTCGGAACTATAAAACATTTGGACTATTTATGCACACTCTTTGTCCAGAAAAGAAAGCTCTTTTTCGAACACAAGAAAAATTAAATAAAAAGCTTAAACGTAGTACCTTGTCTGCCGTTTTTAATGAAACATGCATAAACTAAGGTGTGCTTCCTATACATACACACACACACATATATATATATAAATATATATATGAAGAAATATAGTGTTAAGATGTGCTATATTTATGGGATATATTGCTCAATATCAGAGATAGAGTGTGTGTAAATATAAAAGTGAACATAGAAGTCAACACTAAGAGGCGACAGTCTGTTTCATGCTAGATGCAATCGTCAGGCCTGACGATGACATCTAAATGACATCTGAAACACACTGTCGCCTCTAAGTGTTGACTTCTATTCATATATATATATATATATATATATATATATATATATATATATATATATATATATATATATATATATATCTTCATTTAACCATGTTTCATTGAATAATATAGACATACTGTGTTTATTTTTATTCTGATCCTTTCCAGTTGTCTAAACAGTTTCTTCATGTTCACCTTTTATGACGTAATTGTGAAAACAAAGTCGCTGAGGATGCTTATTAGGAAAATTAATCACCGATCCCACCATTATTAAAATAATTCTAATGATAAAAAAAACAGTCCGAAGTATTGTGCTGGTTTCTATCTTTTTCGATAATCAAAATTAACACTGATCAAAATCGTTGGCCAAAAATCTTATTCCATAATAACGTAAAAAGATGATCAGGTCATAGTTTTATTATTTTGACACGCGTTAACGTCATATTTTACCCGGGGTGAATTGCGTCATTTAATAACTCTTTTCAGAGATAACACCTCAAATCAATAAGTTTATTGTTTGTAATTATTGTATATTTGTAAAAGTTTTAAATTGTTTTCTTTTCGTTATTTTCAGTTGTATTGGTTTTTAATTGTTGTTTTTTTTTGTTTGCTTTGTGTTTGCACGTGTGAAATTGTGTGCTGCTATCATTTGATTTTTTTATTCTTTTAACTTGCCTTTTCGTTTGACTATATTAACATTTATCCGGCTTTCAAGTGAACATTTTTTATTTTATTATTTGTTCAAGTTTTCTCATAAGTTTTCCTTTAGCATGTAAATGAATATCTATTTTTTATTTATCAAGTTAGTCATGTCTTATTTCAGTTGCTATCTGTCTGTGTGTGTGTGTGTGTGTGTGTGTGTGTGTGTGTGTGTGTGTGTGTGTGTGTGTGTGTGTAGGCTAATGCCAAAGTTTCCATGATTTGGGGAAAAATCCTTTATTCATATAGCCTCATAAAATTATTAGTCTCCAGCCATTATCTTCTCATGGTAGATTTATGCTAAATACAGTATTTAATTACAAAAGAATAATACCAAGGATATTTTATTCAATGCAGAATTCGATATTTTGAAAGATATTTATCGTGAGATAGATAGATAGATAGATAGATAGATAGATAGATAGATAGATAGATAGATAGATAGATGTGTACAACTTAAACTGATAGATATACCTGGAATGCTTATATATATATATATATATATATATATATATATATATATATATATATGTGTGTGTGTGTGTGTGTGTGTGTGTGTGTGTGTGTGTGTGTGTGTGTGTGTGTGTGTGTGAATAAAAAGAAAGAACAGTAAGATATATAATCCGGTGTTCTTATAGATATTTTTATTTTTACAAAATCGTGCTCAGTGTAAATTTACAGATCATTAATATTAAATTAATTGATTTAAAATATGTTTTTTCGCTACACAGTTCTAACCATGTTTCAAAAATGGAAGCTAAAAGCCACGAATTTAATTTTGTAATTAAATTAAAGACATTAGTTCCATTTCATCCTCAAGCGAATCTCTGCGCTAATAAGTCAATCTTACAACAACTCGAATAAAAAGGATCTTATTGTTCAAGGAATTGATAGTAAGCTAATGACTCATTAAGTTAGCGAAGTGATTTCGTCATTAATCACATTAACATTGCTATTTAATTCTTTGTGTTAATTGTTTCTTAATGATATAAAATATAAGCTGCATACTCTAATACATACATACATACATACATATGTAGTTCCACACATTATTTAAAG
Organism: Acanthosepion pharaonis; assembly: GCA_903632075.3. Lineage (NCBI taxonomy): Eukaryota > Metazoa > Mollusca > Cephalopoda > Sepiida > Sepiidae > Acanthosepion > Acanthosepion pharaonis. The sequence goes on along the minus strand of CAHIKZ030002224.1, from coordinate 3,045,531 downwards.
GAATGTATTTTCCTCTGTTTAACCTTTTATCCTCTTGTCTTTTTTGTGTAGTTTAGTAATCTGAATCCGCCCATACACACACCCACACACACGAACACTGCACACTCTACAAATTGTATATATGTACTACATTGGTTTCATTATAATAATACAATAGATATGTATGGGAGAAAAAATATATATATATATATATATATATATATATATATATATATATATATAACGAAAATCTTGGTAATCCGTATGGATAATTCAAAGGAGGATGAAATCCTGTGAGCTCAATGTTAAGTCAGAGCGAATAATTTAATTTAAATGAAAAACAGACAACTTTAAGGCTCCATCTGTAATAATTTCTTTCTCCAGAGAATTTTATTTTTCTCTAGATCTTCAGACTTCACTTTCAAAGGTGAAACGAAAAATGAATTTAAAATTTACACTTTTGACGGTCAGTATTTAGCTTATATAAGTTGAATTAGAGGGTGATGAGGAATGGTGTGAGAGACATGGTCGAGTTTAGAGAGGGAAGAAAGAGTTTTAAAATTTCTTTTTATAGCAATATGTAATATTGAGGAAGGAGGGGGTAAGGAGCAGACATTGGCCTTTTTAATCGGTCAAATTAACGGAAATGATATGGGAAAAGGAAAAGGGGGGAAGTAAAGGATAAGATATATATATATATATATATATATATATATATAGAGAGAGAGAGAGAGAAGAGAGAAAAAAGAGAAAAGAGAGAAACAGAAGGGCATAAAATTACGAGCACAAAGACATCTCCCTTCCTTTCTCTTTCTCTGGCCAGATTTTTATTACCACCTCAGCCATAACTTTTTTGGCCAGTCCAAGATAGATTTAGATGACTGCCGCTTTTTCTCTCTTTAAAATATATTTTTCTCTCGTTGAAACAACAATAATCTCTCCGTTTATATATATATATATATATCAGCAGATTAAGATGGTTATGAACAGAATTCATAATATTATTACAGACAATCACGTTTTTGTATATTTGTGGGCTTCTGTGTCCGCAATGTAGTGGCCTATTGCAAAATCTTGTTGCTTACACTTGTTTTTCAATATCGTGTTTCATGTTTTCAATAAACTGACAAGCAAAAATATTAAAGTCGTTTTTAAAATAAATTACATGCAGGTGTTTACTGACATCGCTTTGGTTCTCACATACACGTACACACATATTTATATAATACATATATATATATATATATATATATATATATATATATATATATAATTTATAATAATTATATTAATAACTAAATGAGGAACGAGTTGTTTCCCAATTTATTTACGTTCATCACAAATTTCTAGATATGAATTAATATAGAGTTGTTTCATTTGTGAATTGTTTTTACTTTTTTCCTAAAATGTTATTACAAACAGTTCCTATTGAAAACCGAAAAAAATAGATCTCAAAAAGTTCAAAATAAACAGGTGCTCATTTTTAATATATATATATATATATATGTGTGTGTGTGTGTGTGTGTGTGTGTCTGTGTGTGTGTGTGTGTGTGTGTTTATTACTTATGTTAAATTAGTGAAAGTGACTTAAAAAATATGGTCTTCAACTACATTCGCAAAGTGAATTACGTGTAATAACAATGCAGGACTTAATAACCTGTCATTGATAGATATGAACTTAATTTCTCTGTTAATATGACAATATGTATGTTCTCTTTTTAGTCAAGATTATTATCTGTTGCGATCGATTAGTTCGCAATTTTAATTTTTGTAGTTCTGAATTAGATCAAAAATAGGATAAGAGCAGTGCAGGTTCGTTAAAGACTCTGGGACAAAGAATGCAATATTTATGCTCAGAATGATATCAAAAAGAGCAATACAACTGCATAAGTATGTGTACCTCTATACCTGTCTATATTTCTGAGTTGAGGTAGTATGTACATTATTTACATTATTCGGACTATTGTCCTCATCTTTGTCATGGTATTTATTACAACGTTTCGGTCGTTGTACGCTCCGGCCTTCTTCAGTATCTGTCTATATCTCTGAGATGAGGTATTATGTACACTATTTAAATTATTCGGACTATTGTCCTCATCTTTGTCGCCATGTTTATCACAACGTTTCGGCCGTTGTATGATCCGGCCTTCTTCAGTATCGGTCTATATTTCTGAGATGAGGTATTATCTACATTATTTATATTATTCGGACTATTGTCCTCATATTTGTCGCCATATTTGTTACAACGTTTCGGCCGTTGTACGCTCCGGACTTCTTCAGGTAGTTGGAATGTCGAACTGAACCATTTATTTCGCTCACTGGGGTAGACTTTTCTAGTTCCATGTGCCATGTTTTAATGGATGTCAGTTATCAGTTATCTCCTGTTAATTTCCCTCTGAAAGTTCTCCACTGCCTTCACCGGGTATTGAACTCAAGGACACATGGCACAGTGGATAAATTCGTTAGTTAGATCCAGTGACAGGAAGTAAAGAGTGTGAGTTCAATATCCGGTTAAAACTGATGGAAAACTTGGAGAGGAATTGAGGTGAAATAAATTGATAATTGACATACATTATACATGGTACGTGGAACTAGAACAGTCTACCCCAGTAAGCTAAATAAAGGGTTCAGTTCGACAATCCAACCACCTGAAGAAGCCTGGAACGCACAACAACCGAAACGTCGTATTAAATATGGCGACAGAGATGAGGAGAATAGTCCGAATAATATAAATAGAGTACATAATAACTAATCTCAGAAATATAGACAGATAATTAAAGGCCGAAACGTTGTAATAAATATGGCGTCAAAGATGAGGACAATAGTCCATTTAATGTAAATAGTGTACATAATACCTCATCTCAGAAATATAGACACATACTGAAAGGCCGAAACGTTGTAATAAATATGGCGAAAAAGATGAGGACAATAGTCCGAATAATGTAAATAATGTATGTGTACATCTGTTTTATGCAAAAGCGTTTGATAAAATACGTCACAAAGAACTGTTGAAATTGCTTGTAACTGGAAAGGATTTTAGAATAATTCAGAA
>CAHIKZ030002224.1:3030000-3037500 GCA_903632075.3 Acanthosepion pharaonis | reverse complement strand
TCGACAAAAACTATTTCAAGAGCGATTTGAAACAAGACGATGACACAATAGACAAAGATATCTGAGTGCCTCGCATGAAAGACATGAACAAATAAGACTGCAATCTAAGAAACATAGAGATAAAGGTTCTTATTGATTAATCTGATCATTTTCCTCGGAAACAGATAAATATTTTCTTTGTATAGATTATTGAAACGACTAAAGGAAGGAATCATACATAAATTTAATAACAAATTGATATACCTCCCTTTCTACTTCAGATGAAACAGGAAATATATAAATAAATACACGATTATATGGTTTTATTGTTATTAAATAGTCAATAATAATGCTTAGAAAATAGGAAGAAAATTTGTGGTAGACTTATAAGTCTATAAGTTATAATGCCGGCCCCTCATGACATTGAAATTGTTAAGACGTTGTGTTTAACTCTATAAACTTCGTCCCAGAATGAAAAATCTTTTTGGTTTACCTTTGTTTATAACTGTTTTTTGATTGATCTAAATTGTTCAATGTCTTCCTGTATTAGGCTGAAGGACATGGCCCCAGAAATGTCGAAATGGTTAAAGAAACGAATGTATGAATGTGTAGTGATTTTAGGCTACGACATAAATTGGCTGTAGAAAATCAGTCGAGTAGCAAGAGCAGCTGACCGGCGCCATAATAAATGCATGCTCTCCAAAAATATCTCTCTTCATTTTCCTGGTTGTTTGATTAGTAATCTTCTTCTTTCGAAATGTAGACATCTGGGACGCTCTGTTCAACGAACGGCGTTCTTTTCTACAGCTAAATTTTTATTATTTTATTCCTATAGAATAAACGTTTTTTATAAAATTTGATTTTGTCTTCCATTTTTCTTTTCTTCTGTATCGTTTTGTTTCAAACATCTTGACGTCTATAAATATCTCCTCTTTAGATAAATATAAAATGTCATATGAAATAATGAAATTACTTTCTTTCAGAAATTCAAGTTCTCAAATGGTTATTTTTCTTTTCATTTTTCTTTTGTTCATTCTAAATAACGCCTTGAATTTGAATAGAAGACAAAGTTCTTTTTAATAATATTTGATTATAGTTTGAAGCTGCTCGATTTAGGCGGAAATAACTTTGACATTTGAAAAATATTTCAACAAAAATTTTCATATGAATTGTTTTTTTTATTTCGGAATTTTTCTGAAGTTGTGTGTTCAATACGTGGGTGGGATCGTATTGTAAGTTCAGCATGCATTAGTCAAGTAGAAAAAACGGACAAGCGAGACAAATTTGCGGTTCAAATATATACAGTCCCACTCCTCAATGACAGATTTCATGAGTCGGCCATTTTACCATCTTTCTGGCCTTACATGAAATCTAAGACAACTAAGAGGGTATCCCCGTGTTTTTTTTTCTTGTACGAATCCCATAGGTATGCAAAAAAATACCTTGAAGTCTTGTCCCTGCATGATTCTATTTTTGAAAAGCTTCAGAATCTTCATTTGAATCTTTCTTTTTTCCATGGCTCCCTCATACAGTGCATGTGTCACCATTTTGATTGGTTGATTTTAAAAGAAAAGCAGCAAGCCATTTTCTCGCTTGATTTCAACTTTTCTGTGTTGTTTGTATCTTTGTGACTTTCTGTGATTGTGCTTTATTTGCTTGTGACGAAATTTTATTGATTATATATTGTCTTCCATTTGCTTGTGACGAAATCTCATTGATTATATATTGTTTTCCACAGTAATTTTTCATGCTTTTGTAAATTTGCAAGAGAAGAAAATAAAAAAAATATATTTCAAAAATAGTTTAAGCACAGATGTTAATTTGCTTTTAAATGTTTGTTCAAATAAACTTCATTCTCAAATAAAACTTTTGGATTTTTAATCAACTGTCTGGTTGAATTATGACAGGAGCACGAATTTCTTTTTACAATTATAAATATTAATATATTTTATATATTTTATTCCACCAACCTAATTATGTCTACCTCTCTATAACTCTAAATAAATATTTATATATGATTTACCTAAAGTGACTTTGTTTAACAGATGACACAAATACGAAGCAGTCAGAAAGGTTCGAACTCAGTACATTGGAAAATGAATGTAATGAACCTGATAATAATTTCACATTGCTGTTACTGTTCCATAGATAGATAGATAGATATATAGATAGATAGATAGATATGTACTCACAGATACTCGCGTTATATAATCTCTCTCTCTCTCTCTATATATATATATATATATATATAGATAGATATAGATAGAGAGAGAGAGAGACATTTAATAGGAATAGATAGGTTCACCTATCATCCAGTTCACATCACTCCCATAAAACAGGATTAGAGGTATATGCTTTGTTTTCTGTTTAGAATTGGGTTTCTGTTTCTTTTGAAAATCTACTTCAACTCTATATTTCTAAAGGCTCCACCTAAAATTCGAAATTTTATTTAATATCTATTTATTTTTCGGTGTAGATATAATAGCCTATCGTCCCGTTCACACTCTTTCCCGGTCTTTTAAACGGAAGTAGAGCTTCATCACTTACTTCCTGTTTAGGATTTGGGTTTCCGGTTCCCTCTAACTTATTTTCATTATCTTTCACTTCAAGTAGCACCTTGCATCTTACTGGTATTATCTTCTTGGTTGGGGCGAACTGATTTTATATATATATATATATATATATATATATATATATATATATATATATATATATATATATATATATATAAAAGGTACTGCTATTAAGCCTTTTATTTAATTTTTCTTGTGTTGGAACAATAGTTTACTTTTCTGGACACTGAGTGTGTAGTAACAGTTCAAATGTTCTGTAATTACGAGCGTTTCGACTATACTTATAGCCATTATCAAGGATGATTTTAGTTTTACTTTTACCTGTATATATGGTTTGTTTGTAGGTATCAAGAGTTATAGATATGTTTTATTTTCCGAACACACTCAGCACAGTGTGGCCGTGTTCGTAGTTAATATTATTGAGTACTAGCTTTTTCTTTTTTATTATCAGGATTTCCATTATTTTTAATCTTCTTTTCCATGAGGATGAAGCTATTTTCTTGTATTTTCTACTGGTATCCTTCGGATGGAGTCTGGTAACTTTATGTGAGAGTTTTACTAGGTTCTGATGAAGCTGTGGCGGGATAGGTGTAACGTAAGTGGTCTGAATAAGCATGTTGTAATGTGAACGATGTAATTATTTATGCGTTTGGTTTGATCAGGAACACAGGTCGTTAAGAGACATTTGAACTCATAGATAATATTCTTGATTTTGCTGGTGTTTTCTTATTTTTGAGGATAATGTTAGCTGTTTTAAATTTTTCATAGTAGATAATTAATTTGATTTTTTCTTCGGATCTATTGGGCAATGCATTGCTTTATGATATTTCTAAGTGAGAATTTATATTGTTTGTAGTTGATGTGCATTTTTTTTTTTTGTAGAAAATATTTATGCTATTTTTGACTGTGTGTTCACTATCATTATTATTTAATTTGGGAAGAAATAGTCTAATCTGGTGATCGATGAAGTGGTTAGGAAAACCATTATTAATTAGTGTCTGTTTTGCATTGTTGAGTTCTTTAAGAGAAAGTAGACGAGAGGATGAATTCTCGTGTGCTCTCTTTAGGAAGATTTTTATCACTGCTATTTTGTACCTGAGGTGGGCATTCACTCTTAAGATTAAGGAGTTTCTGGTAGTGTGTTTTTTATAAAAGTGGTAAAATAGTTATTACTATATTCTACGAGTACGTCTATGAATAAGAGTTTATTTTTTTACTAATGCGTAGGTAATTTTTTTTTAGATGTGGTTTTGAGAGTATCTATTTCTTTTGTATTTTTCGCTAAAATAAATATATTGTCTACGTAGCGGACCAATTTTATGTTTAGAGACCTGTTTAATATCACGTTTTTTTTTTTTTTTTTTTTTTACACGGGATATGTAACAATTGTAGAAAGATGGGCCGGGTGGATTTCCAACACTAACAATGTTAGTTTGGGTCTAGATGTTGCCATTATTGTCTTAGAAGGGGGCTTTGATTGTACATGCTAAAACTAATTTTTTGGGGATTTTTTTTTTTTTTGATGGATGGAGGTCGGATAGAATTATTTGTGTACACGGAGTTAAGGATAATGTCAATGGTTTGATCGAAGGAGACGTTTGTGAATAAATTTTAAACGTCAAGTGACGCTATGGCACCTTGCGTTGATGATGTACTTTTTAGGGTTTGGATCAATTCGTGGGTAGATGTAATGCTCTAATTGGTGGATATATATGTATAGGGTAAGGATGTCATTAAGGAATTTTGATAGGAGTTGCGGTCTAGAAAATGATAGTATCCGGGTTTTGTATTTTTATATTTCCGTATAAGTATCCAGATTGGTAATTTCCGATGATATTTGGGATTTTCAGCGAACCGACGTCAGCGTTATTCGAGGTTAAATGTTTGTTGACGGATCTTTTTAGCGTCTTTGTGGGGTCTTTGTTTAATTTGGCTAAATTAGTTCTGCCAACGATGATGTTTTGTATTTTTTATGGTAATCGGCTTAATCTACAATTAAATAAGTATTAGCTTTGTCGTCTCGTTTGATGACAACGTTAGGATTCTTTTTCTTTTTTTTTTTTAGTTTTTGCAGCGATATTCAGCTTACTTGTTAAAATATTATTATAGCTGTTGCGAGTGGAGTGGTTTCTCAGGACTTCGGCCTTGAGAAAGTCTCTCGAGTCTGCGTGAACTGCAATGTCTACACGCGACCAGAGTTGAGATAGTGATTGGTGTAGAATTTCAATTTCGGTCTTCATTGTAAAGAGGTCAAATTTAGGTTGGAGACGGCAATTTGGCCCTAAGTTGAAGAATTCTTTTTGATCATCTGTTCATTTATAATTAGCAGGTTTATATATTTATCATTGCTGTTGGGTTGTAAAATGTTTCCTTGCTGTAGTTAACATAGTTTTTTTTTGTAATTATTTGTCTGTGAGTAAGTTGGTGTTTATTAATGTTAAGGTTGAGGGGACACAGTGCTTCCTTATATTTGGGTTCGATCAAGGTGTTTTTTCTATTGTCTGGTTATGTTTGTGGATTTAATTATTTAAATGTTAGATATCATTTTTAGCTGTTTCTGTTTGACATAAGACGAGTTTTTTTTGTTTTTTTTTTTTCTGAATGTAGTGGTGTTGCGTTCCTTGTTGGTTGTTGGGATATGTAATTTAATAATTGTTTATTTGGGCAGCAATCCCTCATTTGTACATGATTCATTAAATACGACAGACAAGGTAATGTAATTAAGCATTTTATTTAAAAATTTTTGTGCTCAGAAACTGTCCAAAGTGTCTATAATTCCGAGCAATTTCGGCTATACTTTTAGCTATTATCAAGGATGGTTTTATTTTACATTTTAACTGGATGTATAGGTTGTATATATATATATATATATAGAGAGAGAGAGAGAGAGATAGATAGATAGATAGATAGATAGATAGATAGATAGATAGATAGATAGATAGATAGATGTACAGATGTACGTATATATTGTGAATAAAGAAGCACAGATTTTGTTTTACGTGGATGTTGTTAAATAAAACAATGAATGAAGCATAATTCTTGATTATTTTTTCTTGGCGTTTTACATTTGGATGAACGTTGATGAAAGAAAACTTAGTTTAAGTTTAATTAGTTAAATGGTGAAAACTAAAATTTTCCACTGATCCATAGGTCATCATCAGAGGAGAAGCATTGATAGATAAAAATTAGTGTAATATATGTTAGTCTATTGAGAAATCTGTTTTGAATCTAAGATCAGAGATTTTACATAATGTTGTTTGACGTGGTCTGATCAAAAAGTATCAGGACTATAGTTATGGAAAATGAGGTAAAGTATGCAGATAAACCTTGAAATCTATTACGCTTATACATTAAGGTATAACTTTCTTGCTAACTTCCGTTGTTTATTGTAGTGCTTGGAAGGAAAGTGTGTAGAGTGTGGTCGTCTCACCCCCAACACAGCTTCCTTTAGCGGCCATGGCTTGTGCAGCAGTTTTTGACCAAGAGCAACTTTCCCCTGTCCTGCAATAAACATTTTGCTACAGATCTCACACCTTGGGCCTTTCTCTTCAAAAATAAAATCCCATTTGAAAAAAAAAAACAGATTTCAAAATATCAAGGAAATCCAAGAGAAATTGATGAGACAGCTGCACAATATCCCAATAAATGAATTATAAGAATGTTTCTATCAATGAAAACAATGTTGGATAAAGAGTGTGGCTTCAGAAGGGGACTAATTCAAAGGAGATTAAATACTGAATTGATATATGTTGTAGTTTTCTTTTTATATCACCAGTCCAGATAATTTGTGATCAGACTGCGTATATTAGATATGTTTTCTTGTACATAGAGATTTATAAATAGAATGAATTAAAAATTTAACTGAAACAGAAACTAATTAACGTTTGTTTCCTGTTTTTCTTTTCACAGCAAGTACGAAGCAGTATGTTCCGTTCGTGATGGAAAATGGAGTCGGACGCTTGGGACATCTTCGTTTTTTCCGCTTGGCTTTGCTGTTGTGTTTGGTGGCTTGGTTTATTTTATGATGCAATACAATACCCATTTCATGCAAAGGGATCTCTCTCAATATATATATATGTATATATACATATAATTAATTACTGTGTATATATATATATATATATATATATATATGTCTTTGTTAAATTAAAAACGTGAACAAATAAGAGAGATTCAGAATAATGAAGGTGATGATGATGATGATGATGATGATGATGATGATGATGATGATGATGAAATAAAAAGTTCCAGAAATGATAACGTCAGTAGTGAAGAATAAATTGAGAAAGAGGGGAGGGGACTTGAGCGTTGAAATGATGCTAATGACGATGATGATGATAACGATGATGATGACGATGTTGATGGTAATAATAATAATAATAATAATATAAATAATGATTATGATGATTAATATTATGTTAATTATGGTCAAGAAGTTCATGCTACCAAATTAAGAAAAAAGAAAGAAATTCAGTGTTTAAATGATCTTCTAAAAAATTTTGAAATAATGTTTTGAAAGATATTAAACATCATCACAGATGGAATTAAAATTAAATTGAAAGAAATTTTACGAAAGTAATAATAATAACAATGATACTAATAATCTAATGAATGAATGAAATATATTTGCTACATGTGTTATTAGTAGTGTTTTTGAAAGTTTTTTTTTTTTTAATTGGGTTGGACGATGATTAAATTGTCAAGCAATTTGTCAAAAAATTTAAAAAAATTAAAACCAAAAAAAAAAAAAAAGATTATAGCATTTAAAACATTTTTCTGTTTTTGATTTTGCAAGTAAAGAATTAAAATAAATAAATCATGTTGAAAAAATGTTACTGTTTTTGCAACCAAAAATATTAACTGTATTTTTTGTTTCTTTCAAACCAGGATTTTAAATAATTAAAAATTACAAAACCGCTTTTATCCACCCTGCCTCCACAAGTAAGAC
>CAHIKZ030002224.1:2977500-3025000 GCA_903632075.3 Acanthosepion pharaonis | reverse complement strand
TTAGCATTTCATCAAATTTCCTGCTAAAGCTCCTAAATGATAATAATAATAATAATAATAATAATAATAATAATAATAATAATAATAATAATAATAATAATAATCATATCAAACTACAGGAAAAGTATCATTGGAAAATGGTACAACATTTACCATTTCTTACATGTTCGGAGCATGGCACAACGACAGATACTTCTCAAATTTTATGGGGTAGGCTAGACTTATACTACTATTGGTAGGGGGGGGATATCAAAGAATTCATTAAACAAAGGGGTAGAAGCAAGGGAATAAAAGTTATACTTTTCAGGTCATCTCTCAACCTACTAGCCGCTAAAAGATATATTTTTAAATTTTCACTCAATGAGATGACAGAGCATTGTAGGAAAATTACACCTGTAGCCATGAAAAAAAAATAAAATAAGAATAAAAATACAATATGATCCATGTCAGTGTGGATACATACACATGTACATTATATATGTGTATATATATACACATACACACACACACACACACACACACACACACATATATATATATATATATATATACACATGTTGATATTCTTAATGCTGATAATAATAAGATACCAGAAAGTGGAACATTATTATAAATAAAGAAATGGAGACATGCTTTACTATGGAGGTTATTTTCAGAGGAGAGTTATAATAAGTAAACTAGAATGCAACATAATTTTGAAGGAACTCATATTTCTTATCAGTTAATAAAAAATATCGATAAGAAAATAGTGTATGTCTTTTGTCCAGTGAATTATGTCACGAGGATGTTTAAAAGTAAGGACCATATTCTTTTCTACTTGCAAAAATTAAACCTCACATTCATTGATTAGTTTTATTTTAAACAATTCATATAGCTGAAATCATGCATTATATATATATATATATATATGCACACATAAATACATACACATATATATATAATTCCATGGGTAGGTAAGTATGTATTCTTCTATCTATCTATCTATCTTCATATATAAAATAAATAAATATATATATATATATATATATATATATATATATATATATATATATATATATATATATATGTATGTATATTTATCAGCTTCTACAATCTTTCACATTGGAAAATAATGAAAATTATTTTTTTAATATCTTGTAGCATCAAAATTAAATTTCTCGATAAATTTTTCACTGCAATGAAAGTTTTTGAAAGAGGCTTTTGTAAGTTATTTTTTTTCTTCTTTTTTTTTCCGCTGGTGGAGATTGTTTAAGTCCATGTAATAAAATTGTTTCTTCTGTAAAATTTTACTCCACGATGTCTGACTTAAGATTTAATAGCAATAAACGTTAGGCAACCCTTGCATTGACTAAACAAAACCATCCAAAACAATAAACCCAATTAAACACAACTAAGCATTGAAAATTCCCAAGTATAAATTCACTGTTTGTTAAGAGTTACTGTGCGCCTCAAATGTTTGTACTTCTGTATTTGAAAGTAAAATATAAAACAAAATGTGTTTACAGTGTTACTTAATTTTTGCATTTTGAAAGATTATTATTATTATTATAATTATTACTATTATTATTATTATTATTATTATTATTATTATTATAATTATTATTAATATTATTATTAATATTATTATTCCGCTTCCAGTGTAATGTTTCTCTGGAGAAGAATGTGTGTTTGTGTGTGTGTGTGTGTGTGTCTGTGTGATTACAATGAGCTAAACAACTGCATATATAAACACGTATACCTGTATACATACAATTTTGACGCGTATATATTCCTGTTGATGACAGACACAGAAACATTTAGTCACTGTCCATCAGCAGTTCTCTTAAATATACGTAAGTATATATATATATATATATATATATATATATATATATATATATATATGTATGTATATATATATATATATATATATATATATGTATATATATATATATATATATATATATATATATATATATATATATATATATGTATCTGTGTGTGTGTAGTTTGTATGTGTGTTTATATACATATGTATTAACATATATATATAGAAAGAGAAGCACACATCTATCTCTCTCTCTCTCTCTCTATATATATATATATATATATATATATATATATATTGCTGATACCCACTGAAGAGATTTAATGATATTTCATAGGATTGAGAAAGCCATATATGTACCAAATGCAGCCTTCCATCATCTATATACTTTTTCTTGTATGCATGTATTCGTGATATTAACATCGTGCTCCTGGTCTGCCGCCTTTATAAGATGCAACTTTCCAAAAATCCAATAGTTATCATAATACCCTGCATATAATAGGTGGGTATTATGCATAGAAAGCTCAAGCAATACAGGTTTCTTTGAGATAACATGTGGAGATATTCAAAACTTTCCTTTGTATGTCTTGTGTCTTATATGCCGACAAATATAGTGCATCTAAATAAAAACACACACACGTTTATATATATATATATATATATATATATATATATATATATATACAAGAAAATGATATATACATATTTATATCCCAGAACAATGTTAGAAAATTGATTAAAAAACATGGAAAAATGTTTTTTGACGTGTTAATCATTCAGAATTTCATCGGACGAAAGTGATGATTATGTTCAATGTAACTATATAAAATTGGCTAGACTAAATACCAAAACACATATATAAAAAAAAATAAATTAAAAAAATTTAAATTTCAGCGTACACTCCCCTCCACCAAAGTAAATAGAACCTGAGTCCGATTAAGTCTTAAAAAAGTATGAAACACGTCAAACAGATTTCTTTTCTACTTTTGCCATCATTAATTTTCTATTATACACACACACAAAATATATATATATATATATATATATATATATATATATATATATATATATATATATATATATATGCACATGCAAATATATATATGTGCATCTGTGTGAGTCTGTGTGTGGATGTGTTTGCGCCGGTGTATTAGACTGCTTTAAGAGTGTGAGTGTTTGACAGCGGATAAGAATATTGTTTTTTCCATTTTCGTTTTAAATACGCTTTTCCTTTTCTTTTAAATGTATGATGAATAATATTTCAATTGTAACTCGCATAATTCAAAGATGTATTTTTTTTAATTTTTGCTATTTTTTCTTTTTTTTCTGGGAAAAATGCTTTTTATGTCATACTTTTTCCTCTTTTTTTTTTACTTTACCCTCTCCGCTGATTTGCTATGTTTTATTTCAACAATAAATGAATTGAAACACGAAAAAAAAATAAAAATATTTAAAAAATTCCTTTTTTTCTTTTCTTTTTTTATATGTTGTATATTCTTGATGCAATTTCAAGTGGTCACTTTTAACTTAAAAAAACTTAAGATCAAACATAACTGCCCATTTCACTGTAAAAAACACATTAAATAATGTTTTTTTTTTTTTTTAAACACATAGCTATATATATGCAGATTGATTGAAAAGAAACTATCTGTTTTATGTATGAGTGGTCAGCCAGGCGTGCTGACTTAACGCCATCACTTATTTTCTTGGAATTGGTTAAACGATCATGTCTATTATACCAAAGCAAGACTTTGGAAAAGCTTGAAGGGTTAGTACAAGAGTTCCTGGTGAAATCAGTTGACATGACTTCTGCATGTCTCAAGAAGCTGGTAATGAAATCTGATGCCTATATCGAATTCTAACTAACATCTCATTCTAAACACTTTCTTCTCATATCCATTCCTAGCAAAAAAATAGTTAATTAAGCGAAACTTTAGGAATAAGCTATCTTTTGGTTTACGTGTAATAGATACCCTAACCAACCTTAGCAAAACCTCTCAGAAGATTATGAATCTATAGATAAGAATTAACTCTCTAACCACTTAACGAAGAAAACTAGCCTAGCCACTCCCACAATAATGAATGTTATAACAGACCATGCTTAAAAACACACGTAAACCAAGAGATAGCTTATTCCTAAAATTTCGGTTGAAGATGAAACGGGACTAAACACCTCAATTCAACTTAATTTTAATAATTATTTGAATGGTTTCGGCTCTCGTTTTTGAAACATGAGAATTCTTATGTAGCGAAGGAATCATATTTTTAAACAAAAAATATTATAATATATTATATATATATATATATATATATATACATTAATGATGTGGTGTCTGAGGATGAATTGGCTTTTCTCATCAGCAATATTCGAGTCCAGACAAAATCAATCCAGTATTTAGAATGCTAATTTTAAAAACAGGTAGGCCATCCTTACTTTGAAGGCTGGCACGATAAAAGATTCATTTCACTCATTTGGAATTGTGCCAAGCTAAGCTTAGTGAATAAATTTTTGTTTTCCTTTTTTGTCTATGTGTATGTCCGATTTTTTAATTTCTTTCATTAGATGAAAGCAAATAGACAATATAATCTACATTGAGGCATTTCTTATCGTTCTTGCTGCTTATTTTTTGCCATTTATTGTGTGTTGCATTTTCTCACGTGCCACAGCATAGTGCTAAATGCAGTTGAATGCCTGGAGATTTTATGTTATTTTTCTCTAGTGTTTCCAAGATAAGCTTTTTCATCATTGATACTGGCTCGCTAAAACTCACAGGAAAGCTACAAATGTTCCCTCCCTCTGTTTGCTTTCATACCTGTTTGAAGAGAAGAAAAAACATTTTGAACTGAAAGATCTTCCTGAGAACGAAACGGATTTGAAGTGAAATACGAATGATTGATCATAAAATAATACTCGAGGTATTCGGATTACTAAAGACATGGCAACATAAATAAGAATGCTGAATAAAGTATCAAGTTATCTGGAAATTAGGGATAATTTTGCTCAACTTAAGAGTCGAATATTCTGGAAAATCTGAGTTTCTAGCAATCGATTTGGAGCATAAGGAAGGGAAAAGCCACATCTTCCCAACAAAATACAACTTCTTACTTTATAAATAATGGACTCTTCCGTTTTTTATCATGGGGAAAGAGGGGGAAAGACACTAATTGGTTTCAGTGAGAAAATGAATGTAAGAAAGAAAGAAAGAAAGAAAGAAAGACAGAAAGAAGGGAAAATAGAAATGCTTAACGTCTCCTGCCAATACCTCATAAATAATCAACTATTCCATTTTGATCACATGGAAAGAGGGGAAATGACACTACTTGGTTTCAGTGAGAAAATGAATGAAATAAAGAAAGCAGTCTTTTAAATCTTCTGCTAATACCTCATCAATAATGGTCTGTTAAGGGTTTAATCCTTTGATCAGAGGGAAAAAAGACACTACTTGGTTTCACTGAGAAAATGCAAGAAAGAAAGAAAAAATGATGTGTTTAACGGTTGTTTCAGGGAAAATGTTGTGAATATTAGATCTTTTCATTTGTAGCCAGTTCTTAAAATAATGCCCAGCATTCATGTATATCATTGTTATTGCAATATTTTATTAAATTGTTGAGTTCAAAACGATGCGGTAGATGGAATGAAATTATGAAATTAGTTTGTATAAATATGACAAAAAATGGGGAAAATGACTCTGTCTACATTCCTAATAATCATTAATAAATGAACGAGAAAGAAAATGTTTATAAACCATTTCACATATCTCCCTATTTATTTACGTTTGGCAAGATTAACTTTAAAAAAAAAATGAAAATTTTCAAAATAACATTGATTTTCTTCCTAATTTTTATTACACACACACACACACACGCGCGTGCACACACACTCACAGATATATATATATATATATATATATATATATATATATATATATATATATATATATATATATAATGATATTTTTTGTAAACCTATGATCCTGTGTCATAAATTGATGAACTTCTGCTTAATAGTAATGAAAAATGCATTAATTTATTTTACGTCTTGAAAACGTTCACCGCTAAACCGAAAATTCAATTTTACCATATATGGATATATATCAAAATATTTCAGAAGCATAAGGTTTTAAATTGCTAATGATGTAATTGTGTAGTACTTATGTATTTTGAAGGCATTTAAAAGTTTATACTATAGCATAACACACAGACTTACAAATAAACAAAACCTGCATTTAAAATGTTCCATATAGTTGAAGAAAGCTCAAGGAATTCGAGAAAATTCTAGAAGGCACCAGAAAAGTATAGTACTACTATACGTACATATACAATTTTAAAAATTGCCTTCATTATTTATGAACAAAATTCATCGAATATTAATATAGAAACCATACATTTTAATAATATCATTACCCAATATATATATATATATATATATATATATATATATATATATATATATATATATATATAAAAAGGAGTCCTCATCAAAATTATTGGGTTTGGGACTATAAAAAAATATATAAAATATACGTTTTTTAATAATCATTTCACACCCATTCACTTATTTAACACAATACTACAGAACTTTTCGTAGTCATGAGAGCTAACCTTGTTAGAAGCTGTAATGTGCCTCATTCTATAAGTAAACAATAGGACATGTTTATAATTATTGCGAGTAGACATAAAGTAGCGTCTGTTGTGTTCACAACTGTAACACTGGTATAGCCAGAAAAGTGATTCGTATGGCCTATAGTAGGTGAAGAGGCCAGTGTGCACTATGGAGCAGATTGTAGTTTCAACTGCTATTTCCGAGGACATACAAAATGATTGGGACCGACTTCATGTTTTTACTTGGGTTAAATATCTTTCTCAATAGGTAGGTTAAGAATATCACAAGAAGGTACGTCTCGAAGTAAGTCATGATGTGAATCCCAACCAGCATTCGACTGAAAGAAAATATCGAATTGCCAAGAGGACAGATTTGTGAAACTCGACTAGAAGAGGAGGTAAGTAACAAATCAAGTAAGTAAGCATGTTGATCCGATTTTTATGGAAACGAGTAAAGGAATCCACTATTTGACTGAGAGCCTGGGCAACAGATAAAATGAATGTCTGGATACCATGGTAACATTAGTAACATTTAAATGCATAACTTGCCATTATGCGCAATAAAATCACCAAAAACAAAAATGTTTGCAGATGAATGAAAAGATATATATATATATATATATATATATATATGTGTGTGTGTGTGTGTGTGTGTGTGTGTGTATATATATATATATATTATATATATATATATATATATATATATATATATATATATATGTGTGTGTGTGTATATATATATATATATATATATATATATGTACTGCAGAAATTTTGTTTAATATCAATTCGGTATTTATTCTCCTCGAAGTAGTACCCTTGTGAACCAGCACACTTTATCTAATGATGATTCCACTGGAAATTCTTTTTCCGACAGCGAGCACCTGCCTCATCACATTCACTTGTATTTCCTCAATATCTTGAAATCTTGTTCCTTTCAAGTGCGATTTGATTTTTCAAGAAGGCAGACTCACAATGAGAATATGGTAGTTGTCATGAAATATCGTGAAATATTTGTGAAATATTGTCCATGGCTAAAAACTACTGCACATGCTATGGTCACTGATGAAACATCTGTATTGTGGTGAGACGACCATACTCTACACACTTACCTTCCATGCACTCCTATAAACAAGGGAAGTGAGAAACAATGTTACAATTTAGTGCGTAAACATGAATTCGAAGTGAAATTGTGCCAAGTGGCATCACTGCGTACTTTAGCTCTGTTGCCATAACATCAGCCCTGATACCTTTTGATCAAACCTCGTATATATATATATATATATGTGTGTGTGTGTGTGTGTGTGTGTGTGTGTGTGTATGTGTGTGTGTGTGTGTGTGTGTGTGTGTGTGTGTGTGTGCGTATATATGCACAGAGAGAAATTGGAGACACAACAATTGTATGAATGGTGTATATTAGGAAATAACGACTAATATATATATATATATATATATTATTTCTTTGATTTACCCAGAAAGAAATAACCAAAACTACGGAATCTTTCTTACAATAAAAATAGACAAAATATGTTTAGATGATACAATCAAATATGCTTGGATAATTATGCTGCCTAAATATACATACATACATACATACATATATATATATATATATATATATATATATATAAAAAGAGATTAAAAAATAAAAAGATTACGAGAAGTAAACTTATATTTTAAAATAAAATTTTATTCTTTTAATGTACTTTCTATGGATATTTTTCTAATCGACTATTTCATAGAAAATCTCCAAAATTTTAATAAAATTTAAATCACTAACAAACATCAAATTAAATCATTTGTAGACAGTTTAGAGACATTCAAATTTATATCAAACATTATAATCTTTATGAACCCCCAAAATAACACTTTCAAAGTAAAACAAAATGACAGCGTCTGTTTCTAGGCTGCTTTTTTTTTTACAAAGAAAATTAATGGCACTTTCTCTCATAGCTTTATTCTCTTTTTTTCTCTCTATGGGTTTTTTCTTCTCTACCCCTTCGATATCAATATATAACTTCCGTTAAATTAACCGTTTAAATGTGTCAATGACTGCTAATTCACTCATGTCTTCTCTCTCCCCCGCACTTCCTCACTTCGTTAATTTACATATGTTTAATACGGCCCGTCAAAAATGTTTTTTTTCATTTTTTGTTTGGAAGTCTGATGATCCGCAGTCCTTTAAAAGGGCTGTGTTGAAATGATTTATTACATGGAACCTTAAAGTGGTCCTTTTTTTAATATATATATATATATATATATATATATATGTGTGTGTGTGTGTGTGTGTGTGTGTGTGTGTGTGTGTGTGTGTGATTTTCAGGGTTTTCGTAAATAATTTTGGTCTGCATTTTCCATTTTGGATTTTTTTATGGAGCACTTTTTAGTGTTTATACGACACTGCTGTTTTCAGTTTCCTATTATAGTATATTATTTTATATTATATACTCTATATTTTATATATTTTTGCTTTCGCTGGCGATCGAAAACTTTCTGGCGTACAGCTTTATTTGTACTCACCCCTCGATCTGATTATATTTCTTGTATACTGCACGATGTACCCTCTCTTTTCTTCACTATTGTTGTCTGCTACCATGCAAGAATTCAACATCAAGCACTCTTTGAAAAAAATATTCCTATACTCAGCAAGTTTGTTTTATTAAATAATATTGAATTCTTTCTCCGTAGAATTAGATAGACGGCCCTTTTTGTTTTAAACAAATACCTTAGCGTACGTGATGATGTTGACATATACCAACTTGGAGCCAGATGATACCCACCAACTGTAGAGTTGTCCAGTTTCAAAAAAATCTTTTAGGTATCATGGAAAAACTGCAAATTGATTTTACGAAATGCGGCTTTCAAAAAGAAATGTCATCAAAAGTGGAGATTAAAAAGTAACTGCTAGTAATGCGTGATAAAATCAAAAAAATATATTCAATAAGCCTTAATTGCTATAAAAGGAAACTTGCAAATTAAGACACCAAGTTTTAGAAAGTTCTTATGTTAATTCAATTAACAATGGGGCCAAGGAAATTTCTATTAAAATGTGTATTGGTGACAAAATTCGTACCCTTTGCGAAAAAGAATCATTCCTCACGGTGAAAAACCACATGGAAGACTTCCGTAGTTGTCAATGATTTCGCCTCATTAAACCTACAAAGACGGGAATCCGGCTTATCAGCTTGGTCATTATCCAGAATATCTGCGATTCAATAAACGTAGCCGTGCAGGTCAATCAGTGACAAGGCAGTAATGAATGCATCACCTGGTTTAATAATATTAAAAATAAAAATAACTTGGTCTTCATTAAATACATTTTCAATTTTTATCCTTCCATTAATGAGAAAGACCTGATGGAAGCATTAGAGTATGCCAAACAATTCGTTAATATTAAACCCGAACATGTGACGGTTAATTTCCATTGCTGAAAATCTGTATTATTCAATGGAGGTGAACCATGAATAAAAAAAATCTCACAATCATGGTTCACTAGATGGAGCAGAGGTCCGAACTCATAGGAATTTACATATTGAGTAAATTAAATATATTGGTCCATATTGCCAACCATAGGTTGTACAATGACGACGGACTGATGAGCGTATGTACTAATAAAAGAGCCAATGGTAGCATTTAGAAAAAGCTCTTTAAATTATTTAAAGATTTGAGCTTTAAAATTACCGTTGTGCTGAACATGATAATTGCCCAATTTTTGGATGTTGAATTCAATCTCACCTGTGGCACCGTTTCGCCTTACTTGAAAGCTAATACTACCTCCAAATATTAAGTCAAATCACCTAGTAAGTGTAATTAAGTACATAGAGGGGTTGAATGCAGAATCTCTCAAAATTCATTAACTAAGAAGGTTTTTCACTGTAAAAAATGGTATATGAAATGGTTTTGAGAGAGGAGTGGCATATTACGAACTTGGCTTTCTCACCACACGCCCAGCCTAAACGTAGTACCAGGAGCAGGGATGGAATCTGGTTCAACGCTCCTTTTAATCTGCAGTTAAAAACTAAAATTTGTAGAGTATTTTGTATTTTTTAAGCTTTTGGATAAACATTTTCTAAAGAACTCTCCATTAGCTAAGATGTTCAACAGAAACAAAGTCAAACTGAGTAGCAGTTGCATCAGTAACATGTTGAGTATAGTAAAGAAGCATAATGTGAAAATTTTAGAGGTGGAAAGAATAGAAGTAAAAAAGTAAAGCCATGTAACTGCAGGGATAAAAATAATTGTCCATTAAGCGGTGAGTGTCATGCGGAGGGAATCGTTTATTCCGCAGAAGTCAGTGACAGTAACATTTTCAAGAGGATATACATTGGTTGTACTGAGTGTCTTTTTAAACAAGAGGTTTTATAACCATGCTGTCTCCTTTAGGCTGGAAAGCCACAGAAGTGACACCAAACTTGCGAATTGTATTTGGGGATTTAGAGAGATATATAGCAGAAATCATGTGTAAAGTGGAGTATAATGGGAAAGGTGAAGCCAGGCAAAGTCCGTGGCAACGGCTTCTGACTGTGTCAAGAGAAGTTGGGTGTCGTTATTATCCTAATACAGATGTGTTACTGAATGAGAGAACTGAGATTTTGTCAAAGTGCAGACATTTAAGTAAATATCTTTTGGGTATGTGCGAACCCGGATGAATGCAATGAATAATTTTTCCTCTTCCCTCTCCTCCTCCGTCTCCCTTTCTTTTCCCACTTAAACCTTTCATTCTCTTTTCCTGTAGTTATTTAAGTTGGTTGAATATACTAAATTGTTCATTCTTATACATGCCTGAGGATACATTGCGGCCGAAACCAGGGTAGTAAGATAAACGGCTTTTTACTGTTTTCGTAAATAATTTTGTTCTGCATTTTCTATTTTGGATTTTTGTATCTATAATTTTACTCCTTGATTCCTAGACGTCATGAATTGAAGCATGTGAACTGATTGATAACTAGGTCTCTCTGTTTTACTTTTGAAGCAAGCGTATATTATGATGATTTATTTTCTCACATGAGGAAACCTTTTCCCTGCCATCTATATTCCTCAAAAGTTCAAATGCAACGCCAGCCGTCATATTCCGTGTTTCTAAATCCTATTTTGCTCTCTGTAATCTAAAATCTGAACATTCTCTTTCAATCCCAGTAAACCCTTGCGTCCTAGTGGCATTATCGCTTTGCTTGTAGAGAAATGATTTCTTAAAAAATTGTGGCGTCTAAAATTATCAACATGGTGTATGCAGTAGAAATAAGATTAAAAAAAATAACATTGCATTTTGCTGTACCAAGAGGTAAAGCTACAGTCATTTAATTGAAATATCGAAACAAACAATTATGTAATTTTGGAAATATGGGTAATAGAAAATGAAAGCTTTTGAAAACTTTAACTTAAATAATCCTTTAAGTGAAACTAAGAAACCTTGCTGCTAATCTATTACAACAGTTAAATTCATAAAATCCAGGTACTATAGAGGAAAGTTTATTAGAACAATTACCATGGAAGTATTTATAGAAAAGACTCAGGAAAGAATCTTTATGGCAGAGGGGAAGGAACTGAAGCCGAGATGCCAATTTTGGACCAAAGAACTTCGTCTTAGGATTTTCTTAAGAATCTCTAAAGTTTAATTTGTATAGTGCTACCCTATCTGCAATATTCAAAAGCAAGAACGAGCGGTATATTTATAAATATGTAAATTAGATTCCGGAGAGAAAAATTATCTAGAATGGCACACTGAACCAACTTTCCGTGCTCCATACTTGGGAATAGATTCGATATAATAATTCCCTATTATTTTATCGGAGAACGTTCATTTGCAAAACGCAGAGTTACCCTCCTTGTAGGTTAAAATCAAACAAGCTGTTAGAAGACAAAAAAAATTTTCGCAGAGGATTAAAACGGGGAACTTTCGTTTTGGAGACATTAAAATTTAAAAGTTGTTCCTTGCCACTGTTAACAAGAGATTGTAAATCTTCTTTTTTTTTTTTTTAAATCAGCTACTTATTTGACATTATCTGGCCGATCAGATTAACTATTAAGACAGGAGTAAATAGTTGTGCGATTAACATAGATTCCGAGTTAGGAACTGACAACATCAAGAAGCTCACTGATGAAAATTAGGAAAAACTCCAAGAATAAAACCTAATGCAAAAAGATTCAGAATAGTAACCATTCAAGAAAACCTTCATTTCGCGATTTAATAAGAAAGACAGAATCAGTTCCAAAAATCGCCCAAAATATTATAACGTTTCAACTTGTGAATAAGAACGTTATACCAAACCCTGTCAAATGCCTTCAAATTATTCAAAGGAGCAGCCCGGGGATTGAAAATTCATATCTAAATCTTGATAGACTCTTTCAACAATAATTGTTACTCATCGACTAGCACTACTCGACTTTGAAAATTGGTTAGAGATCTCATCCCGCATATTATTCTTTCAGATGAATAATTTGAGTTTTGTTTCTCTAGGTCAACTGGTTTTATCTGCTATTTAAGAAGGTACAAAAGAATTATTGACGGCTTTAACCCAAGAAGAAAACTCTGGGACGCAATTCTCTATAGAAATGTTAAGAATATCAATCCAAGTGGCGTCGCAAACAATGTCATGAAATAAATCCCAATCAGTATGCTACTAATTAAGATCTTCTGAATTTCGTAAATATCTAAAGACCACAAACGTGTAGTAAGGAAATTACTTTTTCAGACTATAGCAGTTTGAAGAAATTCAGATCACATATGCTACCTATAGTTACAGAATTATAGAATTGTTTTAAATTAAAATCCTATTATTCCAGAATTACTGACGTATTTAAACATCATTAAAATATGCTAATTCCACCAAAATATTCTGGCATCGCTTGATATGAATGCCAACGGAAAAGAAAAACATTTTGCATACTTTTCTCTGGAAGGCACTTGCTTTGATAAAATAATTTACGTGGTGATATAACATTCTCATTATGAAGTGTTTAAGAGATTTGGGCAGATGCTAATGTCGGCAATTATAATGGATGGTATAAATGACATTAAAGTAAATGATTTGAATTCGAATGTATTGCTGAGTGCGATGTTTCATAGTTGTATTTAATAATGATTTATTTTTTGCGAAGAAAATATGTGTTTATTTCATGTAAAGCTTCATTTATGAGCTAAGATTGATCACTATAAAATCATTCTGCTTGACTCCATATTTGTAAATAAGATCCTAACAGGTTGCGCATGCTTGTGAAATAAATTCTAACTGTTTGACTTCATATTTGTGAATATGATTCTAACAGCTTGACCAATACTTGTGAATTTGATTCTAAAAGGTTGACGCACACTTGTGAATTAAGATTCTAACATGTAGTAATATAGTTGTGAATTAAGTCTCTAAAAGTTTGAGACATACTTATGAATTAGATTCTAGCATGCTGACCGATACCTGGGAATTAGATCCTAACAGGTTGACCCATACTTCTAAATTAAGATTCTAATTGTTTGGCTGGCATATACTTATGAATTAAGATTCTAAATGGTTGTCACCTTAAGATACTAACACATGGAAACATTCTCGTGAATTAAGATTCTAAATGCTTGACTCCATATTTATGAATTAGATTCTAACAGGTTGACCCATATCTCTGAATTAGATTCTAACAG
The DNA here is from genome assembly GCA_903632075.3 of Acanthosepion pharaonis. Taxonomy (NCBI): domain Eukaryota; kingdom Metazoa; phylum Mollusca; class Cephalopoda; order Sepiida; family Sepiidae; genus Acanthosepion; species Acanthosepion pharaonis. Next base: position 3,010,961 of record CAHIKZ030002224.1, on the reverse strand, counting down.
GGTGGGCATACTTTTAAATTAGATTCAAACAGCTTGATAGATACTTGTAAATTAGTCTCTAACAAGTTGAAAAATAACTGTAAATTAGACTCGAACATGCTGACCTATACTTGTGAGATTTTGATATGTTGATACACGCTCGTGATGTCGATTTTCAAGTTGACCCATATTTTTGTATTAAATTCTCAAAATTTGTCAGATAATAGTGAATTTGATTCTAAGAGGTTGAGAAATATATGGAAAATCGTTTCTCACAGATTCACCGATACTTTCAAATTTAATCTGTATCTGTTTGGTACATAGTTGTTAATTAGATTCTAACAGACTGACCCATACTTGTGGATTAACATACTAGCAGTTTCACACTTACTAGTGAATTAGATTCTATCAGATATACCTATACTTGTGAATTTGATTCTAACGGTTTGACACATAATCGTAAATTAGATTCTAATATTTTGACCCATATCTGTGAATTAGATTATCACAGGTTGACCCATTTATGTGAATTTGATTCTCCCAGGTTCTCCTACTTGCAAATTGGCTAATACATTTCAATTAAATTCCAGCTTGTAAACTCATACTTATGAATTAGATTGTAACAAGTTGAGCTATTCTTTGAATTAGTTTCTTAGTAGTTGGTTCATACTAATGAATTTAATTTTTACTGGTTGACACATACTAGCGAGTTCAATTCTAACTTGTTGACATATACATGTGAATTAGATTCGAACTGGCAGACTTCTACTTAAAAATTAGATTCTCACATTTGATTTCGGTTTCAATTGATACATAATTTTGAATCTGTTTCTGTCATGTTGACCCATACTTACGTATAAAATTTTCACAGCTTGTCATATACTTGTGATTTTGAATAACAATGTTTCACAAATACATGTGGATTCGATTATAACAGTTTCAAATACTAGTGAGTATGATTCTGTCAGGTTCACCTATTGTTTTGAATTAGATCCTCACATGGTGACCCACACTTGTGAGTTAGATTCTAACAAATTGATCTATTCTTGTTAGTTAGTTTCTAAAAGGTTTACCCAGCCTTGTGAATTAGATTCTAACACGTTGATAAATGCTCGTGAATTCGATTTTCAACTTGACCCATACTTTTGTATTAGATTCTACGAGGTTTGCACATATTTGTAGATTCGTTTTATACTGATTGACCCATATTTGTGAATTAGATTCTATGAGTTTCACTCACATCTGTGAACTTGATTCTAAGAGGTTGATACATAATTTTGATTTTTCATTCTAACTAGCTGGTCCAATATTGTGGTGTTTTGCCAATACCAATCTATGATTAATAAAGTTCTGTATTGATTTTTTTTCATAGTTTCAATTGAAGTTGACTCGTTGTTTTCATCAGATTCTTTGTCCGTGAACTTCTGTTTTACTTAATGTTACTTGTATTTCCCTGTGAGGTTTCATTTGTGTTTAGACAATTCAATTTTCAGTTCTGCTAATAATTCGATTGAGATATTGAAACTCTTGTAAATCTTTGAATACAGATGTCAGTTCACTGAAGAATCCTCTTCACGTTTCTGAAACTCTTTTCTATTTCATAAAATCATCTTGAATGGCAGACCAACGTGTATAGAATTTCTTAGCGTCTTTGAAAGCTTCCCGCCATTTCTCTTCAAATGCTGCTTTCAAAAAAATATTATTTCTTTTTTTTTTTTTTTTGCATTTGTAAACGCTTCTTTTTTATATCCTGTCTTATATAGATTTTATTTTCCGACTCGTCGAATTCGCTAGATTTTTTTTTTAAATACTCGTCGCTCAAAATTCATCTTGAGTCAAAATGTAGAAATAATATATAACAAAAAAGAAATCTTGTTCGATATGCCTATTTTTTAGCATATTTTCGACTGGATTACCGGTTAAGTGAAAAACAAAGCACTTACGATTTGAAATAATCATATTTTTTTCGAACATTTTGCATATTATACTGTGTATGAGAGATAAAATGCCTAAATTACACAAGAATGAAAATGACGCTCATATCTGATTTTAACAAATACACCTTTATGCAAATTAACTGAAGTAACCGCTTTAGTTTCCTTTCTTTCACCATACGGTCAGTTTTAGACCTACTTGAGTGACAGGGTGTAATCTATTTCTATTTTTTCTCAGATTAGGTCATTTGTCCTGGTGTGTAGGAATATGAATCTATTTTCAAGGTATATGAAAAAATATTGCGAGATCCGTGATTGCATCAGATTTTTATCATGCCGAAACACAATTGTTTCGACTGTCGATTAGTTGTCTTATAGCCATTGTCTGCGATGAACGTAACTAGAAGGAAGCGTACGAAAATTGAAACGCTGCACGAACACACTCACAAGCCTTACCAGTGATCAAATCAAAATACTATAGACTGACCTGGAAACTCTCCTGATTTAAATGCAACCGCGAATCTGGAGTTAATCTCCAAGGAACGACTTTGTAAAATGAACATACGAAGTACTGACATGTGCACAGGGACATGTTTCATTGGAAAAATACGAAAAAAGTAAATAATAATGGAATTATTCGTTTTGTTTCAATTAATTTGCACAATGATGTATATTTACTAAAATTATCCAAAAATATCTTGAAATATTAATAAACAGTAAATTTATTCAATAAAATCGCTATTGTTTCCAACCAAGGCTACCAGACGACTTTGGAATCTCTTGCAAATCTTCTGGACACTCTCCTTGTTTAAGTTGGGAAAATGAATGGAAACATAACGTCGCCATCACTAATAATTACTCCAAACTTCTTCTTAATCACCATTAGACTCATCCAACTCTTTCCGAATTTTCTACACTGTCCTCAGATCAACACCCAAATGTTCAAATTGTAGCTTCCAGCGTAGTGAATTGCGACATTGTGCTCTTCTTCTCACAAACAGTGTTGCTATACAGTGCAGTAGACAAAATCAAAAACAATCAAAGCGCCTGCGCGAAATTAAAAATATAAATTGACGACAATTTATCCATCGCACCCTGTACTTTATTTGATGATTACGAAGTTTTCGTTTATCTTTTTCAATAAATTTTACAAAGGTTAATAGTGGTGGGAGATGATTGCTATTTAAATTAATTGTAAATTGATAGTTAAAATTTCCGTTTCCGTAGTGTTTAGCCGTTTATTATTTAAACACTTTTTCTTGTATTATGAGGTGATGCGGAAAAGTTCATATAATGACGATAAAGTAGTGATTCTAGAGCTGTGAAATCCTCTTTTTTTTATTAATAACTGCTTTGTTTATCTCCACGTAAATTGACATCTGATTTAAAAAAAAAAACACTGCTCATCATGTTGATCAAAAAAGTCTTCAACGGCAGATATAGTCGTCTCCAAATGTTTTTCATGTTAGGGAATAGATGATAACCAAATCAGGAGAATGGGGAGGGTTATCAACCAGTTCAAAGCCACAGGCACACACAGTAGATATTGAAACCAAGGCGTTGTTTGTTGGAGTACTGTCCTGATGAAACAGTACACCCTTCATCCGTTTTCTTGGACGTTTGGCGTTAATAATCTTTTATAACTGCATCAAAAAGTTGGTACTACTGCACCCCACAAAAAACCTGATACAATCACCTTGCCTACAGGTAAACAACCTTGGCCTTCCTTTGAGGTGTGAAGGGCTCTTTCTACGGCATGGATTGTCTGTCGCTCAAGCTATGACATTCATCTTGGGTTAGAAAACGTTCAAGGAAACCATCTTAGCATTGGTTGTTTGACTTCTCGTCAATCGCCTGCTATCCATCACCATGTGGTGAACACGTTTTCCTCATGGCATTTTTGATAAAGCTAAGACATTTCCCACTAATGTAATAACCCTGCCCGCATGACATACCTTGGACGTTAAAACCTTTTTTTTTTTTTTGATAACACCACGATTGTAATCTTTGTCCATTTCCAAGGGAAGTCGCTACAAATACATTTGAAATCTTCTTTGAACATCAAATATTAGTTTACCTGGAAATAAACAATGCAGTTATTAATAAGAAGATTTGAAAACAATGTATGCAATATTTCACAACTGTATCATCAGGCCTTCGTAATCAAGCTAGAAATTTTTCATGCCAACCTTGTATTATGGATTAAGCACTCAACATAATGTATTGATTTAATTCTATAAATGTATGTGGTGTTAGCATATTTTTCACCTCAGTTTGGAAAATTTACAATGAATTTGCATAGCAAACTGGAACCCCAATAAACTTTTACAGATTAAAAAAAAAATTATATCCATAATGTGGGGTATTTAATCCATAGTAATATGAAAAACAAATTAAAAAATAGGATTTATTGTTACAGTGACTATTCTCAAAGTACCAAATTTGGGATACTGATTTTTAGACAAGTGGATACTGTTTTTCAAGTCGGTTATGTTTCCATCACTTTAAAACAATAGCATCTATGTCCATATCACTTTACATGACTTCTTCTTCTTCTTCTTCTTCTTCTTCGCTGTTTTTCTTTGTCTTTCTTGTTTTCAATATGTGAGTTTCAAATTTCCTAAGCACTCTTTTCTCATTATTCTTTCTAGATATTACAATTGCCTTTTTCAGATTCGAAGTATAATGTTTTCTTTTCGCTTACATCCCCCCCTAAATTATTGTCGCTGATCATTTTAATTATCAGCATCCTTCTTTTTACCCTGTTTTTCTTGCCTCACGTCTCTTCTTCGTCTATGAGGCGATTGTCCAGAAGACACTACCACAGAGGATGAAAATATTACATAACAGGCCAGTATTTTATTCTTCGTAAAACAAGCTAATTTTCTTAGATAACCTTTTTATATATACAATATGTTCATAGAATATATGAAACAAGTATTTAAATTCTAATGATTTTATTATTTCCAACATCAATATTTTTAAAGTGAAAAGGTAATTAGGAAAAAATAAAACATGTAAACTGTTCTCACACGTTAAATATTTAAATAATGGCATGAAAGTTTAAAAAAAAAAAAGACCGCACCCCAATCAAACTGGTAAGGTTTCGTCTTTTCTCATATCTTCACCGCTACTATCGACATTAACCCTCTTTCAAAAGTCATTTTCTCTTCTAAATCATCAAATATTTCTTTACAAACACACATACTGATAATTAAACTGGGATTTTTATCTTTATTTTCTTAAATTTATTAACTTTCGGCAATTAATCTGAAATTTATGTTTTGGAAATAATACACGAACAAAGATTGTCAAAACTTAATGAAAATCTTACTAATAGAATAACTGTTATATAATATATAAATGTTATTATATGTTTAGTAAATATGAAAACGCGCGTGTGGTTTTAATCAAGATAGTATTATTCTTAGATAAAACAAATTACTTCCTGTAAAATGGAGGTGCTTCAATTGATATTAACAATGCGAATTTCTATTTGTTAGTATTAAGTCAGAAGCTGTGACATTTCTCCAAATCATGGCCCACCCGATAAATATTCGAAATTAACTTTCGCCTGTACAACTAGAATTGACAATCTATGATTTAAACTGTCGAAGGAAGCCGTTCGTTTATTGTACAAATGAATGTTTAGTAGATTACGTGTATTTTTGTATGACAGATAGGCGACTGCACACTACAAGTTCTCAAGTCTTATCGACAGATTACCAAATAATCAAGAAAACAGAATCATTCGTAATGCGATTCAACAATATCTCTGGGTACAATGCTTCCGTGTTTTAAGAATTGCACAGAGATTAATGGAGAAAAAGATATCATTTTCTTATTTATAAATGATGGAGAAGAAATATTTCTATATTTTTCTTAAAATGACCTTTTTTATTCAACCTTTCGGCATATACTGAATACCATATTATTAATCACAGCAGGGTTCTGGTGTGGCGATGATGTCACGTGAATGTGCAATAAGGGTACTGTTCACCCAACGTTGTTAGGTTCGGTTAGGATGTTTGATCTTAAGCCATGTCAGCACTTCTTGAGTTATTTATCGATTTCACAACTCAGTAATGGAAATGAAATATATATATATATATATATATATATATATATATATATATATATTATATATATATATATATTCTACGATTTAGGCGAATGTATGAAGGAAAAGAGAAATACAATCGTTCAAATAGTGCGCAGAATTGTTGTACTTAGTAACAGATTTTCATAAGAAAATTGATTATATATATATATATATATATATATATATATATATATATATATATATATATACTATATATACTAACAGCATGGCCTGGCGTTGCCCGTGCTTGATTCAAAAATCGTCCGACATATAGTAATCGCTATCACTTGACTTAAAATATTTTTGCCCTTCCTTGCCTTTAAAGGAGTGCCCTTTTCCGTGCTGATGTTGCTACATGCCTTACTTCTTGCCTATCTCACACTGCGAACTTTTTCTAAGCTCTATACTAAACATTAAATCTGTTACGAAAAAAGAACTAAACAAAATGATCAGCTTTAAAAAAGGACTCGTAACTGGAAAAACCGAATGAAAAAAGAATGTTAACAACAAATACTTTTTCACACCCAACCCAGTTCTGCGGAATCAGAATCAACGTTGAGTTTAAGCAATGAGCCAATTAGAGTAAAATGCCATGCAAATTTAATTTTTTCCCACTTGTGACGAATGCAGCTATGGATTTTTTGCATGCGAGTTAACATTCATGTCGGTCAGCTGTTGGCTCTCACGCTGGCCAGTAGAATCTCCCTGCCTATTCGTGGCAGCCAGTACAAAATAGCCACAAACTACATGAAAACTGCCGTAGAAGTGTGAAATATTCGATTATTTCCACTATCGATGGGAGTTGGGAAATGCAAAAACGGTCTTGGCCTTACCGCTAACTTGGAGCATGTACATTTTGGTGCAAATGCGTCGAAAATTACGGAGACCGTTACATAATTTCAATCTGTTAAATATATCGGATCATCTTAATGGCGCTCTGCTTTTTATACGGTGGTTGGTGTTAAAAAACTTTTTAACATGAACATAAATATGAGGAAAATACATACATATATGGAAATTGATTTGACAGTCTCAGAGATGATGTGGGGATAGGGGCATCTATCAATCCGATATATATATATATATATATATATATATATATATATATATATATATATATATATATATATATATATCCTCATGCAAACATATTCCATTGAATAATATATTATTGTGGCTACTTGTATTTATACTGATCCATTCCAGTTGTGTAATCTACAGCGCATTCTTTGATAAATATCATATGTTAATATAAAAATAAAACGATTAGAAAACTGGAAAGGATAAGTATAAAAATAAGTAGACACACTATGTCTATATTATTGAATAAAAAATGATTCAATATATATATATATATATATATATATATATATATATATATATATATATATATATATTTATTGGATAGATGTGAGTTTGTGACCCTGGGTTTCACGCTTTAGCGATCGTCACACAAGCGTGAAACCCAGGGTCACAAACTCACATCTATCCAACCAAATATGTTAGCATCTATCTCTGATATTGAGCGCTTTCTTATAAGTACCGCATATAATATATCAATAATTATACATACTTATATTTATTTATATTTATATACACTTCACACACACACACACATATATATATATATATATATATATATATATATATATATATATATATATATATATATATATATATATAAGAAAGAGAGAGAGAGAGAGACCAAAATAGTCAAACATCACCGTAAACACTAGGTTCATGCGATGAACCGTTTGAATATTGCTTCATCGTATGAAACCTATAATTAACGTTCTTATTTGTGTTTTTTCGGCTGTCTTGGATTTTAATCCAGTTTTTATTTTGAAATTGTAGTTTTACTCTATATTATTGAGCACGCTTTATTTTCTTAAGGTAGGTATTTTAATGTTTTTTTTCCTTTCTATCTTACGGCTTAGATCGACATTTCTTTATGTGTTGGTCTTCTTTGGCGGTTTCATCGATTTTTATTTTATGTAACAGTTTTTCAAAGAAATGTTTATATAAATAATATATGTGTCTGCGGATGTATGCCTTTTGAAATAAATGAGTGCGTTAAACAGTTTTTTTTCTGAGTTTCAATGTCAGACCGAGAACACAAAAATGCATGATAGCGAGAGAAAATAGTGAATAATTCTCTTTGTAGTGGAAATCATATTCGTAATTCAGCAGAAGACTATGTTTGATAATATTAGCTTATTTTTCATCTTAAGGATCTATATACTTTTCCAAGTTACAAAGAAAATCCATTTTCTATTTTGTTCTAAACAAAACATGCTGAACAGAATTTTTTTTAAAGTGTCGATAATTAGTAAGAAGGCATGGAAAAGTATCATCAATTTATTGATTCCGAAAAAAACCTATGACATTTGTTATTTCTGTTGAAAACTATAAAGAAAGAAAAATCTATTTTTCGTTCTTGTTTTATGCTTTGAAGAGGAACAACAGAAATAAATTCGTTTGATGTTGCCGTTGTCGTCCAACTTAAAAGAATAAAACAGTCATGACATATTTGAATTTCCCCAATATTTATAATTGGTTTTAAAGTAAAATCAATAAAAAAAATACATACCACAAAGAAGAAGATATACGGCTATTTATACAATAATTGAGATCATTGGTTCATGCCTCCTATGAGGTCTTCTGCGGGCGACATATCAAAATATTGAATTATTTCTATAGCAACAAACATTTCTCAATAGGCTTTTCGAATAAATAAGAGAGGTGAGAAAACACTAGAGAAAAGACAGATAAGTGCTCTGTGGTAAACTTGTAGACTTCAATGTTGAGTATAGGTCACTAGGTGTTGCTGCTGTTGCTTCCATAGCTAATATGTTTTTAATGGATGGGATGGCGAGACTTACTCTTGAACTGTTTTGAATTTACGGCTGCCATTCTCCTAGACTGATAGACAACCTAGACTAGAAGAGCAAGCCTACACAACAAAACAACACCTAGATGCGAGAAAAAGAAATAGCTTAATGTCTAAGAGTGTTTGAACACGGCATGCCAGTTTTGCTTGCAATGCCGATAACCGCTGCGATAGGTGCATATTTACAGCATGCACACTCACAGACACATACTCTCTCTCTCTCACACACACACACACTCACACACACATACACACACAAAGTAAGTACATATGTTGATTTGATGACCACATCATTATCAAGAATTCTTACATCTCTTACACATTTGTTTGGATACAAGTTCTATTTCACAATATCTAAAATAGATTCATACCCATCTTCAAAATACAGGAAAATATTTGTTGACAACACCAATATACTAAACCAGAAAAATAAACAAATTCTTCAAATTCTCGTGGATCTCTATATCAAAAGCAACCAACCAATATTCAACCATATTTATTGCGTGTATAGCAGAAACTTGCCGAAGTGCATATAACACATACTTAATGTCATTTTGCATTCTATCAATTTCCAATCAATTCCCTTGTATTGATCACTTATATTTTATACAATATTTCATAGCTACAACGGATAAATTTAAAATTATAAAATAAATTATAAAATAATTATAACAGAACGCTTTCTCGCGTTTTTTTTAATTCAACATCACAACGAAATGAAGATTTTATGACAGCTACAATAATTTTCTCTTTGTATTTTTCCCCTGAAGATGATCTTGAAAGAGATCGAAAGTACTTGGCTAAGAAAAACTACGGCGCCTTACTTGATGAATTTTATTTTAACATAAAGATACTGATTGGAGAACTGGAAAGGACCAGTATAACAATACATAGAAATACAATGTCTATATGATTCTATATGATTCAATGAACCATATATAAGGATGTTCGGGTGGCGTTATAGAGAGAAGATAGCATTTAGATATCCGAGGATCGAATTCTATTTCTAGTCGAGTTCGTTACATCTACTTATATACACTTACCTCTGAGAAAGGTACGAAATCACCGCTTCGTCTCCTACTAGATGTGGGTTAAACAGTACCACAGTCTCATCTCTTTATCCTTGGAAGAGGAGTGTCATTTTAAAAACTTGTGGTCTACTACGTGCATCAGTTCTCGGAAATCCGTTCTTCCAAATTCTGACTGGTTGCTTACAATTCCTCACAACTCACGAAGGTAAGCATCTATGCCAAAAATGATTTAATTTAACAAAGGTTTTCGCGGACTGCTTTTAGAGCGATTTCAGTTTTGTAATAGATATTCACAAATATGGGTTCCGAGGTTCCGATTACTTGTATAGTAGCCAATCTATGAGAAAACAAAAATCTCTAAATTATTTACCTCGTAAATGATGAGGAAGTCTGAACTTCATGATAAATCACCTAAGAGAAGAAAAAAACCCTTTGAAAAAAGGACAGGTTTGATCAGACTATCTTGCCTGATACACAACCCCCACCACCAAAGAAACTATTATTTTAATGGATACTGGATAAAAGGATTAAGGTGGCTTCCAATCTAATTGATATTTAGTAGCATCTTGCAGATGCAATCAGTAAATGCTTAACAATCATAAGTTTGTATGTTTTCCTCTCATTACACATTGGTGGATGCTACAGCAATTCTTTTACTGGACGTTTGTTTCACGGGACATTTAACCAAAATAACACCGGTTATCTATCTTCAAATTACTACTGAAAGTAAATCAAGAAAGGAAAATATCATTGGTAATAAGATGCTGCCTGGAGATTTATTTGAGTTTAGATCATTGGTAAGAATGGAAATTTGTGGTCTTAATAGTAATCAATAGTCGAAACATTTTGATATCTACAGACCATCGGGGTTCTAAACTAATTAGTTTATCATTCACAAAAGGTTGACATGATTAAGAGATTTCGGGAGTCATAGAGAGCTTTAAAATGAAGCACTGAATGAATACGCCATAAGCTTGGGACAATATAACATTTATTTCCATTATTTACGTTTTCAAGCAGAGTATTGTGTAAATGGACACATAAAATAAATAATTATATGTTTGAGATAGTTCGAAACCAAGTAATAAAGGCTTAATATATTAAGGAAAAGAATGATAGAAAAATAACGTTCGTATATGTTCGTTAAATATTTTCCAGCAACACTTACTCTAGCATTGGGACAGCAAATATTTATCACGAGGAAAATGAACAAGAAATAATAAAAACTGATTTAAGAATTTACAATATTTAACCAGAGAAATAAATAATGAATTCACTCAGTAGCTGAAGTGAAATAAGAATTCAGTTAAATGGAAAGAGTTGCACGAAAATCTAATCACCGATTCAAAAACTGTACAGAAAATGTTAAGTCTTTAATTCACATATTAAATAATCTCCCAATAATCATCGATTAAATAATCAACCAGTTGGCAAACATCAACTTTTAATTGATCGATTACATAATCATTCAGTTAGCAAATATTCACTCTTTCATTTATCAATTAAATAACTGTTCATATAAAAAATATGACACTTTAATTCATCGATTAAATAATCCCCCAGTTAGCAAATATGAACTCTTTAATTCATCGATTTGAATCACCCAGTTTGAATATATTAGCTCTTTAATTCATCGACTAAATAATTACCCTGTTAATAAATAATAATTCTTTCATTCCTCAAGTAACAATCAAGCAATTATCAAATCAGTTCTCATTCGAAATATCCTAGAACGACACATATTTTATGTTTTAAATTATCTCGTGTATACATACCCGTTATTAAAAATCATGAAATATCCACGTCATTTGAATAATGATATGTTTGAATATATCCCAAATAATACTAAACAAATAGCATTTTAAAATGCTTGTAAAATGGAATGCGTTTCAAAGCTATATTGAGATATGGACGTTCATATTTTCAAGAAGGTAAAATAATTAATCGTACTCTATCTGACTCCGACGTACTTTAGGGTACGTCCATTTTTGAACGGATATTGTAACATTAATTTCCAAGAATAAAAAATTGTAAGTTACCTGCCCTAAGTAAAATCAATAAGATGAACTTAGAAAACTGAATAAGAATAAAGATCTCTCTCAGATATACCGCCATAATAGCAGCATTCGCTATTTTGCCAACTATTTATAACGAACAATAAACGAGTGAGTAAATTACTGGCAACGCATCACCTGAAGCATTCTAGTTGAGATGAAGGTGAAAGAAAAAGACTTCTCTTTTGATTTCCGTCAAAATTACTGACTTGAACTCCAGGACAAGGACAGACAAATAGCATTTTACCAAGCTTGATGTTTAAATCGCAGCAATTTTGAAGTAGATTTGATCACAGGCTTTGTCGTAAACAAACAGATCAAGAGGAGATGAATAAATAAACATTTAAGATTTGGGAAAAGAACGATGAAATAGTCTGTAGGGAAAGTACCAAACAATTTTGCTTCCAGATACAGCTTCAGCTACAATAGTTTGCGCAAGAACAAAAGCTGAAATGAAATGAGAATTCACAACATTCTATATTGCCAGTATGGTTTGCCCCCGACATAAGCAGCTTTCAAATAGTATCGCCGGAAGCGAAATATGTTACAAACCAGTTAATATCTTTACAGAATATTTCTTCTGACGTCGGCTCGACACTGAGGAAAAATTACCTATCATAATTTTCAAGCTGAACATTTCATCCAAATCACTTGTATCTATCTACATATAGAAGACTTTCATAAACATGGCAGTTTTAACATATATATAGGAGGCACGGTGGAGTAATGGATATCGGCTTGGATTGAGGAATCGCAGAGCCGAGTTCGAATCCAGGTTGAATCCGTTACATTCACTTACGTGCTAATACTTTCGGGAAAGGTATGAATCCTCTTCTTCTCCCTCCAGCTGTGGGTTAAATAGCAGGACAGACTGGGTTCTATAGCCTTGGATGGCAATTGGTCTAAGAGAAGGACAACTCTGAAACCTGTGGCGGGTTGGTTGGGAACTTTTTGGCACGTAGTGCACCAGGTCTCTTTAATCTGCCCTTCAAAAAGTGTGGATGGTCCTGCACGAAACCTTCACCACTATAATCAAATCTCATGTGCCGGTGTCGGTTTCCTGGAAACTGATCTGCTTGACCCTCATACGTCGAACCCGACGGGAGAATCGATTTTTTTTTTTATATATATATATATATATATATATATATATATATATATATATATATATATATATATATATATATATATATATATATATATATATATATGTGTGTGTGTGTGTGTATATATTTGTTTGTGTGTGTAAATAATCCGTTAGTATAATCCAGTTGATTCCTATCAACACAACATAGAATATGAAATATGTTCAAACTGACTGACAAAAGAGCGCTCAATGTTTATTCTCATAAAACAGAGCAAATTTTCTTTACAATTGGAATTAAGATACTTTTAGTTAGGTAACTCCATGAAATCGTGAAGAAAAAATAGCATAGCATGATGAAAAAGACGCCAAACTTGACGAAAACAAAATTTTATCGTCTAAATGTTTATGTTATTATAAAGAGAAAAGACCAAAGTTTTTTTAATTATTTTTCTTTTAAATTTTTCCTTCTTTTTATAACATTCTAAATTTTGATTAAAAAAAAAACTTGTTTCTCTTTGTAGCCCGAACGTAGTAAAATAACATAGACAATTTTGGCACAAATATTTTTTTTAAGATTTATTACCACCCCCATAACTAATTTTATGAAAACGTTAGAAATTCGATCGCATCGGGTTTAGTGATTACAAGAGTTAAAAGCACAAGGCTTTGTGGAATGCAAATCATGTTTTTTTTTTTTTTAATTGGACCCCCACTACCTGAAAATCACCTGTGAATTGTAACATACAAAACTCGATAAAACAAATATATTATTTAATTTCAAATGCTTTTATTTGCTTTTAGTTGTTTTTATGAATATGGACAATATTTTCTGAAAGCAAAAAATGTTTCGATGAAAAATGAAATTTTAATATGATTATTTGTTATTTCTTTAATTATAATAGATTTTTACATTTAAGTTGTTAAAATTTTTTATCTTTAAGTTGTTAAAATATTATAAAATTAGTTAAAAGCCGCATCGGGTTTCCTAAGCATCCTGATGAGATAGATGTTTTATAGCACGTTGTAAATTGTATCATTTTTAATAATCAGAAGACCCGCAGTAATTTTGTGTTTATAATCGGGCTGTAATTATAAGGTACGGATGACCAACCAGAATACAATTAAGTTGCGTATTTGATTTAAGCATTGTTCTCCGCTGTTAAGGCCTTTACTTTTGCGAAATACGTGTCGAGAAGTTAATTTGATTTTTCAATTTCAACTGAGAAGGGTACCTACAAGTATCAGTATCATCTTATGAAATTTATATGATCTTATTTTCATATTAATCTCAGTTATGATATTTTTCCATAAATGAAATATCAAAATTAATAATAAAATGAATGGAAATACAAATAACACAGTCAAATGTAATAAATGTACATAAAATTATAGTATTTTATGTACACGTTTGTTAAAATTTCATAAGAAAGGTACCTATAAATTAATTAGATATATTTCTTATGAAATATGAAATTTAATCTCACTCTTATTTAATTTCTTTATAATATATTTTCCATAAATCATCGTAAACGTAAAGGTGAAAGCTAAGTACAAAAAAAAATTAGAGCGCTGAAAGTTTTCCTTAAAAAGAACGAGGTAAATAATTTGTTCACTTAAATCTAAATAACTTCACTTTTCGGCTTCCGTAGAACAAATTATGATCACGTAAATCCGCCAATACGTCATTCAACACCTGTCAACTGACGTGAAAGTTTATGACCTGCTTTGTTTTATTTTCAAATTACATCTACCAACAACTTCGACGCAGAAGCTAAGTCAACCTTCAACTTCGACGCAGAAGCTAAGTCACCCTTGGTTCAAAATATTTTAAATAAACATTATAATTTCTGATTTTCTTAAAATAAGTTTTCAAAAAACGATAATTGATTTTTAAAAGAATTTCAAAGAGAGATTTTCATCATTTTTATAAAATGGAAAAAATGATCAATTTTGCTGACTCAAGAAAAACAAGATTTTTAACGAAAATTTCGGACGTGCTAGGAACGATTAAAAATGTAAAAAAAATACCACAAATTACTTTGATCTTTCCTCTTAGATCGTTTATACGATAAAATTTTGTTTTCGTCAAGTTTTGCGTCTTTTTCATCATGCTATACTTTTTTTTAGCGATCTCATGGAGGAACCTACCTTTAGTTATTGACCATCTTCACCTACGAATTTTAATTTAAAAATTCGCAGGATTTTTCAAACTGTTTATGTTATCATTTTGTAGAGTACACTACAAATTGATACCATAAACAGTTTGAAAAATGCAATGTCACAACGGAAGAGTTCAAGTTTAAATATTTCAAGTGAGAAATTTTTGTTTGAATTTAGTAATGTGGTAAATCAATGATTTTTTTTGCTGTATGTGTTTTCCAGTTAAAGTGACATTGATTAAGTATATAGTCCAATTAATAGAGAAATGTCTTAGTAGTTATTTTTTTCCAAAAATTCGTACTGCGGATCGATTTTCTTAAATATATTAAATTGTGCAGTATATATTTTATGTCATAAAGATGTAATAATAAAAAGTATTAATTAGTAATATTAATGGCGAAATCTCTTCGCTAACAGACCTAATAAGGCATTAACTTACCAATAACACTAGTGTTGCGACATTGCACGTTCGAAAATCATATAACGGTCAATAAAAAAAAAAAATGTTTTAGTCTACAATACATTTATTTTGTCTTGGAATTTACTTGTAAATGAAAAAAATTACTGCCCGAGGATGAAAAAGTGAAATTTTCGAAAGTACTCGCTATTCTAAAACATTTGATCATTCAATTAATTGTTAGTAAGTTAATGCCTTATTAAGTCTGTTAGCGAAGAGATTTCGCCATTAATTACATTAATATTACTAATTAATTTCTGTATGATTACCTCTTTATAATATAAAATAAACACTTCACAATCTATATATATAAAATTGGATGAGAATCTGACCGAATAGTAAATAATACAATTTATTTGTAAAACAGTCATTTTAACGTAATTGCCGATGAATTGAAAATATTTCATAATATCAAAATCTATATAACCGAGAAAAAACTTTATTCACGTTAATTAACAGAGCAGTTGATTTTTACACAAGCTTTATCGTTCGAGAAATTAGCATTTAAACCATTTCAAATCAGTTTTTCTTCTTAATTTTTCATATTTTACCATAGATTATATCTATTTATTTATTTACTCTCTAGGTTTTTTAATTTTTCCTATATTAAGAACATCCTATAAATTAAAATCACGCAGTTGCTTGTTGATAATACAATTTACTACCACCCAAAACTTCACAGGTTTGACTTAGAAAATTTTGGTTTAATAAATGGTGAATAGAATATATCAAGACGCAGATGCTCTGAGTGTGACATGACGTACAAGGATCGTACGATCTATATACGAACGGACTATTTAAGTTCATCTTTCTGAATTCGTACAGAAACAATGACGTTTGGCAGAAAAAGAAATAAATAAAAATACAGATAAAATTAAATTCCAATTTCTATAAAAGAAATTCATGAGAAATAATGGTACAATATATATTTAAATTACCTGGCTATAAGTTGCTATGTTGTAATATATTAAATATAATTATGTTGCCAATATAATTGAATATATTACTTATATACTTGGTCATACATTATGAGTTATGTGTTCAGATAGAACGACGTGGAAAGAGAAATACGCCTGTCTTAATTCAAACATCAGACGGCTGGGAATATAGGACTTTTCAAAGTCTCAGTAATCCTGAACATCTTGCATCTCAACAGCAGAATTATAGCAAAGAATCCTAACTTAGAAATGGTAAACTGCAGAACCCTTCTCAGCATCCCCTCTTCAGACTACATAACAAATAATGCAGTGCGACAAACCATTAAACAACAAGCATGCTCATTGGAAGACGACGCCTCCGCCATTATGCTGAAATGGGACGGACAACAATCTTTATACTGCCATCCCACAAGTTTCCATCTTAGACTAAAGAAGAAGAGGAAAACAAAGGAAAATTAGGCGGGCAATGGAATTTCATAGAGATTCAGGCATTGACACGCAACCGAGGCAGATGGAAGGAGCTGGTCAAGTGTTTATCTGCGGAAAGACACTATGAACACCCTCGGTCATCTGACTGATGATGATAATGGTGTTCTGATAGCCTATTGGTCATTCTAAACAATATGGATATATTATTTATGTATCTGGTTGTGCTTTGGAAACTATGAGTTTCTTTTTTACTTATATCTGATTTAGATCTGAGTGTATATCCCATTTTTCTCACTGATCAAACTTTGATCAGTTTCTAGTAAGATAATCTTATCTTATAATCTAATCTTATCGAATAATGGATATAGCCAGTATTGGGGTGTTAATTTTGTTTGACATGTATATAATCTCTATCTGAATTCGGAAAAGATGACTTATCATAATTTAGTCACATATCGGATTTTTCAATGTCCTCTTCAGTACAGAATTTCACTTTATTACGTATGGGTTGCGACCCCGCTTTCCTATCATACATGATCAACCATGCCTGATTTACTAGTCACACACCTAATTACAGCTTTTTTTGGTATTCGTCCTATCTTACTTTCAGTATAGCTTTTACACTCCATTTTCTAGGTTTAGAATTGTTCGGAAGAAACAATCTACAACCTCAGAATAAATTAAACAATCGACTCCCGTGAATTGAATAAATTATTCAATTTTAAATTCTTTAAAGGTTACTCGAAACATTGTGATAATAACGCCAAAGATGAGGATATTAGTCCAAATATAAATGATATAAATAACAGCAGGGATAAACTGCATTTTCTTATGCATAATACGAGAAATTCTGAATGAAAATTAAAGGCAAAAGGGTTGCCGTATTATACACGCGTCTTCAGAATCTATTCAGCCTAAAAGTCATCTTATTTGAAACAGCAGGACTGTAAATACACTATGTTTTGCCCACTTAATGAAAGGCAATATTTTATTTTTTATTTTTATAGTTTATTATTATATAGAAATATAATAAAGTCATATGAAACACAAAACTGATAGATTAATTAACACCTTAAAATGTGTTAACTCTTATGTCTAGTTAGCATCTTTCCCCGTCGAAAAAAAAATTTGAAACTGAAAAATTGCTAAACATTCGGTTCATTTCTATTCTTTAATATTGTGAAAATGGCCGTATTTGGAGGTCGTATTTTACTCAAGAATGGAAGTTGAGAAACACGGAGTTATATTTTACTCAAATCGTATTATACACAAGAAAATACGGTATGTATTTCTTGTTTGTGAGTGATTTTGGTCAGTGCATTGGTTTTTATAGCCAATATGCCGGGTCCTAGATTGCTCACTATTCACAACTATTCTAGCTTCTCATTAATAATTTTTCAATGCATTTGTATGCGCATATCGAATCACGAATATCTAGTAACTTTATTAGTATGGACAAAGACCTCAACATCGTTTATATCTGAACAATATCGCCGTTTTAGAGATTGGCGCATGTTTCTAAATATGAAACCTATTACGAATACAACATTAAATTCCATTTACTACAGTTTATTCATTTCCCAGGCAAGTTCTTCTTCAAATTTTCGTGTTATCTCGTTTTCGCTATAAGATGTTGCACATCCACGTCCACAATCTTTTCGCACCCGATGTCATTCTTTACAGCAATCACAGCTGCTTCTCTCGACTGGATGGATTATTTATACCTCATACATTTCTAGATTTCGACGATACACCCAGTTTTGTTAATAAGATACAGTTTGCTTATACTTTATGTTTCATGTTTTTATAAAAATTTTCAAACTTCATTCTTAATATCTTTTTTTAAATTTTTATAGTTTATTATTATATAGAAATATAATAAAGCCATATTAAACAGAAAATTATGATAGATTAATTAACACCGTAGAATGTGTTAACAGTTATGTCTGTTAGCATCTTTTCAAACGGAAATAAGAAGCACGCAACTGCCAAACATCCGGCTCATAGTTATTCTTTAATATTTTAATAAAGATATATTCTAGTGCGATATTTTAATGGATAATATGGATTGCCGCAGCCATGACAGCGATGGCCAAATTGACAAGAATATGGAGGAGCAAATCAGGTTTCAAAGTACAAACGGTACAAATCGCTGGTAGTCTCCATTCTCCTATATGGATGCGAAACGTGGAGAAAGATTCAAGCGTTTGAGAATAAATGCACGAGAAAACTCCTAGGATTTGTCTATTGGAGGAAAAACAATGAACTTAAGTTGAAAGTAACCTCTTCTCGCCACTGTCAAACGGAGAAAAATGGCGTGGTTTGGACACATCACAAAAGGCGACAGCTTGTGCAAGAGCATCGCGCAAGGCACCATTGAAGGTAGACGTAGGAGAAGGCACTAATGCAAAAAACGGGTTGGACAATGTCAAACTATGAACAGGTATGACTGTACCAGATTTGCTGATGGCTGTCGTGATTAGACCGTTGTGAAAAAGAGTTAGTGTGCTTTCTGCATTCAAATCCGCCCTACGTTTACAAAAGTCAAGTGGTTGATGATGATGATCATGATAATCATGATGATCAACATGTACATGATGGCACAACCTCTCCCCCCACCCAAAATGATATAGGAATAGCTGTAATACGGTATCATATTATAGTCAATAATAAAAGTATATTAGGAGTATAATATATAAATAATTTATTCCTTTTTCTTCAAAAAGAAATACGTATAGAAAATAATACAGATCATATTATACAAGGTAGTTTAATGTCATAACTAAAAATATTTATATAATTAATATCCCTAATTATGTTCGTCCTGGGTCTGACGATAAACTACATCCGCGTCCTGGGTAAGACGTTAAATTACGTCTAGCAGCAAGGCCTCTGATCAAGAGTTTTGAGGAGCGTTGGACCACCTCTTAATTGCTGGTGTTCCCAGGTCCACCCTGAACTGAGGTGGTACCACCTGTTAGAGTCCCTGCATTGAGCAAATAGTTAACCCCCAAACTGGGGTCAAATCGTGTAAAAACAGCTTTTAATACCAGAAAAACATTCTTATAAAAAATTATTACCAGCAATAAATTTTCGGAAAAAAATTACCAAAAATACTTTAAAAAAAATATTACCAGCAATAAAAATCTTGTCTGTATTAAATAATCCATTGAGGTTGGTACGCCGTAAAACAAAATAAACCAAACCCTAGTTTTGTTTGAGAATTCGAAGGGAATTGATAGTTCTCCAGATTTATGATAGTTAAACATTTTTGTACACATTATAGTTTATTCCCGTGACATATTTACTTTCAGGTGACAGGCAACTGACTGTCGAATCATGCTTTTGTAAAAAATATTACATTGAAAGAAAGGCAGAGACAAAAGTGTGTATCTAGCTAAGAAATAGATTCCCCTGATATTGTAGGATAAATTGTGGTTTACTTTATCAATTAATTATTTTTTTTTTCATTAAAGGTGACGTTCATGTCTAGGAAAAACATTTCCCTAAGTCGAGTATATAAAAACGTATGAATTGTGTTTAAACGTTGAGCTAATGTTTTTCCCGCTATTTCTTGCAGATATAATTTATCTGGCTTCTCAATTTTCTTAAAACTTTTTAGAGCCGTACTACAGTTGAGTGATTGCTGACGTTAAATAAATTTGAATACATTTTCAAGATATCTTTAAATCTACGCAGAAGGCAAACATATGCGTTTCAATCAATACACAAACGAACACATACATGCGTATATATATATATATATATATATATATATATATATATATATATATATATATATATATATATATATATATATATATATACATACATATATATATATATATATATATATATATATATATATATATATATATATATATATATATATATATCTATATATACATGTATATATATATATATACATGCGTATTTATATATACATATATATACATATATATATATATATATATATATATATATATACATATATATATATACATATATATATATATATATATATATATACATGTATATATATATATATATATATGCGTATATATATATATATATATATATATATATATATATATATATATATATATATATATACATGCGTGTGATTGTGTGTGTGAACAGAAAGCTCGAAAAGAAGAAATAGCGGGAGTGAAAAAAAGAGACAATGATTAATGCAGTGTTAAAATGGAGTATACAAATAAGTCTTCAATTAATTTTCAACTAAAATGCTCATAATGTAATATTCCAAATATTTAATTAATATTAAGCAGTGAATCTCCCTTTGTAAATAAATATATTCTCTGCAAAATCAATGATTTAAAAAGGACACATACTTAGAATGAGTAAGAGATCAATTTTAATTTTTTGGTCACATAATGAGGAATTATGCTTGAAGTATTTAGCACTCACACACTCTACTGAACCTGAGAAGGACAAAATAAAGAATCGATTAACAACCCTAACGAACTTGTGTAAATTATTGGTAGAACAGAGATTCACATCCCGAAGGAATATGGCATTTACAAACTTAATAATTTTACAACGTCAAATATCATCTACATATTGTGTTAGTGTATAATTATCAAGCGTTTTTCATAATAAATATTATTTGAAAGCGCCTGATAAATATGCAACAACCTAATAACGTAATTCTTGTTACATTATTACACATATCTTTATCATATCAAATGACTCTAACCCGCAAAAACGCATATAATATTAAATAAGGAACAAGATCGAAAGCTATTTACTATTTACATTGTTCGGACTGTTGTTTTCATCTTTGTTACCATATTCACGACGGTTCGGCATTGTACGCCCCAGCCTTCTTCAGGTGATTGGAATTTCGAACTGAACCCTTTATTTCGTTAATCGGGGTGGATTGTTCTAGTTCCACTTGCCATGCCTCTCCCGGATGTTTTAGTATCAGTTATCTCCATTTAACTCAACTCTCAAGTTTTTATTCAGCGTGTTCGCTGCTTATAAACGTGGCGCCCCAGAGACATATGAACAAGAAATTGATTCCAATGCATTGTTGCTTCTATATTTATTGCTGGACAAATATAGAATTGTCTTGGTGCTAATGGGCCTATTTTTTTTTCTCTGGAATTGTTAAATATTTTTCAAATTCATTGAACAGTGAATTTTTTGGTAAAATCGTACTTTTAGTATTTTTGTTGTCGATTGTACTCACTCTTAATAATCTTATCGTGTTTTTAAACTCTTCCTCTTGAATGAACAAAATAATGACGGAGGTAGGGAGGAATTTTAAAGTCGATTCTGTCTTTCAATTTATAAAGATTTTACTACTTGTTTTTTATTTAATAATTTATGTCAGATATTTTCAAATTACATGTATATATATATATATATATATATATATATATATATATATATATATATATATATATTTATTGATAGATGTGAGTTTGTGACATTGGGTTTCACGCTTTAGCGATCGTCAGAGTTTGACGATCGTCAGAGTTTGTCTGACGATCGCTAAAGCGTGAAACCCAGGGTCACAAACTCACATCTATCCAACCAAATATGTTAGCTCTATGTCTGATATTGAGCGCTTTCTAATAAGTACCGCATATAATGTATAAATAATTATACATATATATTTATTTATATTTATATACACTTTTCACACACACACACACACACACACACACACACACACACACACACACACACACACACACACACATATATATATATATATATATATATATATAATGTTTCATAATGATTATGATTTATTTCCTTAGGATCGGAATACCATCCTAATTCCTCAGATGACCATTTTTATTCAAATAAATGTTCTGTTTTTACAATGAGCTCTCTGGATTATATCCTCCTAGGAATTATCGATACAGATTACTCATAAACTATATATATATATATATATATATACTGTAAGTTTCACACCTTACAAGACACGGAGTAACTCGATATACTCGATGTACGGTTAAATAATAGGTAACGGTTAAACTTAGCCATGGACCGGTTAAAATTGTAGTGGTCGGTTCCATAGGGAATTGGTTCGCTGGAAGAATCTGCTCGAGGGGAACTTACTTCTCACCGATGGAATATAGATAGAATGCGGGTACCTTGCTTCTATGTAAGTAGCATTTCGTGTTCTTGCCGTGAATGCGGTTTCTCCGAGCACTTTCCGTGGAAGTAACGACAGTGCAGCGAGAGGTTTACCACATCCCGTCTGTGGAAGAGCGGTTGGAGGGTGGAGAAAACTTCGTCATCCACAAGGACTCGGAGACGCTTCTGGGCTCTTTAAAGGAGTGAGATCTGGGCAGGTCCCTGACAAATATGGCAACAGTATTTTTTTTGCCTGATCCGGCTCGAGGATATCACGAGGAGTCAGGTACTTACGGGAGCGGTACAGAAAGTCGACCATCTTACCTGCAAACTTAGCATATGATCGTATGTACGAGTTCCACGAGGTGCGAGTCTGATACTCAATAGTCATTCAATACACGGCGCCTCCCGAGGGGATATCCATTCATCCTGATTGGTGGGAGTTCGGAGTCCGATCGGCGATGACTGAATGTTACTAGCTTAGACTTAGAGGCACTCAATGTAAACATTTGTGCCGGGGTTGTTTGTCGGCGCACAACTGATTGCTCACACCTTTATCAAGTAACTGATTGCACACATGTTTATCGAGTAACAAATGACTCGTGATTTTAAAGTAAATTAAGCAAGACAAAAACATACGGACAGACTCATGTCAACAAAAATATTGGTAGTAGCAATATCACAGATCTCTTTAGACGAATACTTGAAAATTAGACGCATTCATAAAACATAGTAAATACGTGACTCACTTGTCAATTTGAAAGAAAACAAAGACTCAATAATAAAATGTATTTAAATTTCTAGAGCTGTGCTTGAAGATGTTTTTTTCATCACTTTTCGCATGCTTATTCCACTACACACACATTTGCATTTGAATCCGACATTGCAACTAGCAATTTGAATATCAAGGAAAACTAAAATTTAAATCGGCCTTAAGTGAAGTCTTTTTACATTTTTTAAACGATAGTAAACTTCATCCGATAGAATTTTTTTGAGTAGGATAATATTTACGAATTATTGTGTAGGAAGAAAATTTGCTACATAAGTATTAAAAATTTCCTGGAAAGAACTCTTACCACAAAATCAAATAAACGTACAATTACTCCACGCTAAAACTGATAAGTACTCGCAACAAGAGACACATGAGTGAAATTATATTTATCAGTTTAGTTTCGATATCAGATTTTTGCAGCCCCACAAAATGTCGTAGCAAATACATTAACTTGAAGAGGATTATCTAGTAATGAAAGTTATTTGAGTCAGAAAAATATCATACTGGAACAAAAGACACAAGACAACGAGACAACATCTTCAAAAGTTTCTTAGCCGAGAATTATTCAGATATTTTTAAAATGTCGCTCCCTAGAATAAGACTGACAGTCAAGCTCATTACGAAATGACTGTAAATATTTATTTATATTTGCATAACAATGTTCAGCTGCTATAACAATGGCATAGTAAGCGATAAAAAAGCAGACCACGATGATACGTTGATAGAGCTATACAAGGTTCAAATGCAGTTGGTTTCTGTTTCAACTGTGTCCAGTTTGTTATATAGTTAGTGTGATATTTCATTATATATAAAATCACAAAAATGAATTACTTTTGTGTCGTATTAGTTTCATAATCACAACTCATGTTAGTACAAATATTTTTCTAAAGTTTATTCAAAATTTTAATCTATATTATGAAAGTGTTAAAGTAAATATAAGCGATATTTTTTTGTAAAGAAACAATTTAGATATATTTATATAACGGTATAGTATATATATATATATATATATATATATATATGTGTGTGTGTGTGTGTGTGTGTGTGTGTGTGTGTGTGTGTGTGTGTGTGTGTGTATATATATATATATGTGTGTGTGTGTTTGTATATATATATATATATATATATATATATATATATATTAGATCAACGTGCTGTAGACGGACTAGGCAACTTCACCGATCAAGCAAGACTGAATAGTGCCTTATGTGCGCAAATCCTACTCAGGGTTACTCTGATGGGATCAAAATGAAAGACACCGACTTTGGTTTGATCTAGACGTCTATTTACCTAAGACACACTACGCACAAATGAATAATTCTTCGATATTCAAGCCAGATTTTGGGACCGGACTTGTCAGGCGCGCACCTGCGAAGTGTCTCAACGACGATCATACGAGTTTATGAGACTAACCTGGATTATGACTGTGTTGTTTATTTCGAATTGGAATTTCACTGTTACTTGAGTTTGCAAAGTATGCTGTCTACTATTATCAAGTATTTTTTTTATTGGTATGATCCAAATCATTTTACTAGAAGTAATATTAACTTTTTAAATAAACATCATGTTATAATTGTGCCTGTCGCCCCCTTCGTTAGTTTGCACGACCGTTATGCCCTGTCAATACCTCATAAATAATGAACTATTCTGTTTTGAGCGTATAGAAAGAGAGGGAAAGTCACCATTTGGTTTCAGTGAAAAAAAAACGAAAGACAAAAAATAAAAAAATAAACAAACAAGGGAAGATAGAAGTGTTTAACGGTTATTTAAAGGAAATGGAAAATCTTTCAATTTAAAACCTATTTATCTTTACCTCTTTACTTCATAAAATAACGACCAGCATTTATGCTTATGAATGTTATTGCAATATTTTGTTAAAGTTGTTAAGTTCAAACATTTAACTATTCCACAGGGGAATTTCTACGGATAATTTATTGTCAGAAACATCATCATAAGCTTACTCAGTTATTAACGTAAAAATCAAGATTCATCAAAAAATGTATATAAAAAACCGTGAAATTTTCCGTGGTTAAAACTAATTACGAATAAAGATAATAATTTAGATTCGTCATCGTTTTAAGAGACCAAAAAGGAATACATCGAATCATCCAAGTAGCAAGCGGCTTGTTTTATTTTACAATTCTATTAATGTTTCTTGCCGCACGATGTTATTCAAATTTTTATGTGCGGATTTATCAATTATAAACTCTGCTGCTATTGATTAGAGACTCATGAGACAAACTAAATTCTTTGTTATAAAATTAATCAGCGTGATTCTCATTGTTTACACAGTCATCTGTCAAATCAAGTATCATTCATTGAGTAGTCTGAAGATGCACTAACTCCAAACACAAGATCAAAGATTCAATACTCAATGTATACGTGAGGAAAGCCTCGTGCGTGAAACATTAAGTACCATTCTGTCGGAAGGAACAATGATATAATTATGTTTAATATATGCCTTTTCATCAAACAAGCTGTTAAGCCAAGTTGTCAATTAGCACTATATTATATATATATATATATATATATATATATATATATATTATAAATTAACTGATTTAAAATATGTTTTTTTTTGCTAGACAGTAATAACCATGTTTCAAAAACTGAAGCTAAAAACTTCAAATTTAATTATATAATTAAATTAAAAGCATTAGCTCTGTTTCATCCTCAAGCGAATTTTGGAATCCAGAAGTCGCTTGAAGATTAAACAGAAATAACGCTTTTAATTTAATTTTTAATTTAATTATATAATTAAATTTGAAGTTTTTAGCTTCATTTTTTGTAACATCGTTATTAGTGTAACGATAAAAACATATTTGAAATCAGTTAATTTATAATATTTATGCTCAGTAAATTTACATTGAGCACTGTTTTGTAAAAAATAAAAATATCAATAAGAACAGCGGATTATATATCTTACTGTTCTTTTCTTTTATATATATATATATATATATATATATATATATATATATATATATATATATATATATAGAATACAACAATAAATCCAAAAATTGGACGAGAAAATAGCTATAACTGCTATATAACGATAAAATTACTACGTTACTCAAAAAATTGAAAACCGAATAGAGGAATTAAAACATACATAATGAAAAAAAAATAAAAAATTAAGCAAATGAATAAGAACAAATAAGTAAAACTTAACCCCCCAAAAATAAAAATATAAAAAAGTAAGCAAATGAATAAGAAAAAATAAGTAAAATTTAACCCCCCCAAAATTAATAAGTCGCTCCAGCTAAAATATCCGTTAGAACTAATAAAAATAAACATAAATATGAAAGAAAACAAGTAAAAATAATCAATACAAATAAATAAATAAAATAATAAACAAATTAAAACATTTCCCGCGTCAAATTAACAGAATAGACTATGGCAATCAATGCAAAAATCGAACGAATAAATAGCTTTATTATCTCAGACCAAAACAATTTATTAAATAAGTGACCTAAACAAATCCCCTTCGAATTTTCTTTGCTACATTAGTAAAACATCGAAAACAAAAAATAATAAATAAATATATAAAATAAAATATGAAAGAAAAAATAAATTAACCCAAATAAACAAATAAGCAAGCCACTCCCGCCAAAATAACCACCAGAATGGATTACCTAAAATGCACCACTGACCAATATATATGAATAGTCGAAAAAAATCCAACACTCGCGGAATGACGATTGCGTCTAGTATGATACAGCCTATCGTCTCTGAGTGTTGATTTCAATGTTCACTATATATATATATGTGTGTGTGTGTGTGTGTGTGTGTGTGTGTGTGTGTCTGTGTCTGTGTCTGTGTGTATAATAATAATTTTGCTTTTCCTATTTTGAATAATTCACATGTCAAATTTTTGTATTTAACCCATTGTTCTGAAAATTGAGTTTTATATTCCTACCATTGCGCTTATTAGCATATAAAAAAAAAATACCATACGGGAATTAGATTCTGAGAAATGAATAAAAATAATCAAAATTGATGAGTGTATGAATAATTTTGTCGTTGACTGTAAATCCTATTGGCGCAAGGAGACTAAAGAACCGGGTACACAGTCCATTATGCAGGCTAATTGACAAAGTGGAGAGGGGAAAAAGAGATCCTTTTTCTGCGCCCACGGAAAATTATTTGCTCCCCCAAACCATCTGTGAATATGATGTGAACTAATTTTAATGTAATAAAATACACTTCTACCAACAGTGTTTCTTTCAGACTTTATACCCTTATTCACAGGACTTCTTTCACCCTCACCCCTGTTAGTAAGTACCTGGCAACGATGACGACCGCTATAGATTACAAAAGAAAGTAAATTAAGAATTCCTGTTGTAACGAGGTTTAAACATTTTTATTTTTATTTTTTAAAGAGTTCAAAAAACGTTCTTTATCTCTTGACGACTGGAAAGGTGAAAATTCGTAATTTTGAAATAAACTAAATTAATAATGTTTTAATTTAAATTGTTTTAATTACCCAAATGCTCTTTTAATGTAAAGCTCAACATTTCTTCTTTAAATTAACAACAACATTAATGCATTAAATTTGAATTTAAATACTTTTAATTTAATTTGAAAATTTGGTATTGCAGTAATTTTTTAAAATGTCCTTTAAAAAAGTTAACATGTTTAATGTAAAAATATACAATATTATCGAGAATTTTTGTTATATAACTATAAAAAATAATGTTGAACATTTAGAATCAAATCTTAAGGCATCGAAATAGGTTAAAACTTTCTTTTAATCACGAAAATAGACTTTGCTGGTTGCTCCTTTTCGCTCCACGTATGAACTGGTAAAATATATCAGGGGTAGTCACATGACTGAACCCGGGTCTTAAGAAGGGACCAAGAATATTCTCAATGGGTTAAAACTTTTTAAAAGTCAGTAACAAAAAAAAGAACTTTTGATGTGACACAAAATTCGTCAAACGTTTCCAATATACTCTTCAGAACCAAATAGTACAAATGTTTCGTCTAAATCTGTCAAAAACAAGCAAAAGGATTTCTGCTTTTCGGTGACTGAAGACAAAAGATTTCATTAATGAAATAAAACGACGAACAATGATTGGTTGGAAAGTGTTTAATAAATGTCGTGCTAAAATGAAATAATACCACTTTTCTAAATGTTTAAAATAAGTAATGTATAACGTTAAAAAGTGAAAATAATAAGATTTGTTCAAACAAGATTAGAAATGCGTACTGGAAAAAAAGATAAAAAAAAAACGTCAAGAGCGGCCAGAAAAATTCAAAGTAGTTAAACGTTAAAGAGAAGATGGGTTGATTACAAAAAGAATAATAAATGGAACAAAAGATTGATTGCTGACTAATGACTGAAGATAGAAAAATATGACAGAGGGAAATGATCATAAAACAACGGGGTCTGATTATGAAGGTCGAGGGAGTGTTGAAAAGTTCTCAGCTCCAAATTTTTTAAACCTATGACCAAATGAGCAAGCATCGTTTTTAATTCCTTACAAGCCCAAAATATTTTCTGTAACGAGTAAGCAGAAAAGTTATAGAGAGAGAAAAAGAAATAGAGAACAAAATGAAAAAAGAGACAGAGTGAAAGAGCACGAAACAGTGAAAAGCATAAATAGACGTAATGCTCTATAAAGAAAGAGAGAATGAGAGACAGAGAGAGATAGAACGATAAAGAAAGAGACGAAGAAAACGATATAGAAAGAGAAATTGATCGATAATGTAAGAGGCTGAGAGAACGATGAAGAAAGAAAACTGACAGAACGAAAATTAGTATAAATGTAGAACGACATAAAAATATACGTAAATATAAGAAAAGGGGAGGAGATAATTAATGATATATAAAAGCATAGTGAGGTAGGAATATAACGAATCAGATGGTGGGTTGAGGTAAAAAGAAAGCGTGTGGGAAGAGAGAGAAGAAAAAAGCAATCGATTACGGATTGATGCCCAGGCGTACACGTGCGTGTGTCTGCATCAATTAACTACATTGCAAATTCAAAGAAACATTTCTTGGTAAATAATAACAGCTTTATACACAATTTACATCGGTCGAACTGTTGTCCTCATCTTTACTGTCATATTCAAGACGTTTCAACCGTTGAACACTCCAACCCTCTTCAGGTGATATACGATCAATTTCGAACAGAACCCTTTATTTAATCTTTGATTATGAAAGTAAAAATGAGGACAACAGTCCAATCGATGTCAATAAGCATATTTTTCAAAGTTTACGATAACGGAAACGTTATCTAATTAAATCCAATTTCGTTGGTAGCAAAACCAACACACTCATAATATATATATATATATATATATATATATATATATATATATATATATATAAAGTCATTTTTATGTTTATACATTTTTTTATATATTTAAGTAAATATTTAAGTAAATGCTCTGTTTATAATAAACAGTACCGGCCTGAATGTCCGATAAATTTTCATAGAAAATATTAGTCCCCGACGTGCCTTAACCGATTGAGCCACAGAGGATCGTTCGGTTAGCAAGTTCGATTTTACTGCATTTAAACTAAAATCTTCCATGAATCTCTCACATTCATTCATATCTGCTCAAAGCGTATCCAAATGTAAACAAATGACGTCACATTTTATGAAATAGACAAAGTCCGACAATGATTTTAAGACATTTTTATGTTTATGCATAATTTTTATAGATACAAATATTTAAGTAAATGCTCTGTTTTTTTATAATAAAAAATGTCTTAAAATAATTGTTCGACTTTCATAATTTATATATATATATATATATATGATTGTACCTGTGGGCAGCGATCCCTGTTTTATACAGGTTTCATTAAAGACGAGTGACAAGGTCCTGCGATTAAGCTTTTAATTTCTTTTTTCTTGTGTTCGTATATATATATTCTGTAGATCCGAGCGCATTCGGCTATTCTGTTCAGCAATAATATAGATGATTTTTTAAAGTTTTTATTTTTACTTAAATGTGTATATAATTGTATATATTTCATGGAAATATCTCTGATTTTCCAAACACTGTCGACACATTGTGGCCGTGTTCTTTGTTGATGTTATTGAGTATTTTTTTTATTATGAAAGTGGAGCAGATTATGCAAACCATCAAGCAAATTGTGAGATAAGCATGTAATTTGGCATAATTGTTCCTGATAGGTCACTTTTGCAGAAAAAAGTTCTAGCCAAGAAAAAAATCCAAAATGGCTGCCATTTTTCAAGATGGCTGCCAAACGGGCCTGTTTCATGCATTTTGCAAATTGTGATATAAACATGAAATTTGGCAGGAATGTTCCTTGTAGGTAGGTTATTCAGGTGAAAGTGGTAGCAACGAAAAAATTTCAATATGGCAGCCTTTTTTCAAGATGGCCGCTAAACGGGCCTCTGTTTCATGGTTTTACTCAAAAACCATATTACAAATTGTGATATAAACTTGAAATTTGGCAGGAGTGTTCCTTACCGAGCTGTTTTCAGATAAACGTTCTGGCATTGTGAAAACTCAACATGGCGGCCATTTCTTCAAGATGGCAGCCAGTGCCTCATAGTGGCAGTTCATCGAGGAGACAGAGTAGGGCAGTTAATTGATAATGTCGAGTAGTGGCAGTTCCTCCAGGAGACAACATTGAAATTGAAAGGTGTGGAGTTATGAAGAGAGTGTATGTCGCTCATTACCAGGGCACACTGGAGACAGACACTGCTGTGGAACTCAGCATGGGGTTCAATGTCAGCTAAACATGGAGTTTAGTATCCCAAATTCTATCTAGTAAGCCCCTAAAATATTAGATAGACGTACCTGAATGGACAGGTTGTGCCAACGCGGGAGAGCCGAGCCAAGGATAACAGGGGTGTCTGAAGTTATCTGGATGGTGTACAGATCGCACGGGATTCAAATGGCATTGGATGAACGATCGGGCTAGGTGTAGGGCAGTTGCGTGAACCTAGTTGTATCCCATACATCAAAGTGAGCGATCGGTGGTAAAAGGATAAACCCTCGGCTGTTCCTGTCAAATGATGGATAAAGATTCTACATCGAAAACTGATTGGAGCAAATGCTGCCTTTGTCAGCAGGAAAAAAGCAAAGAAACCCATATTTCACCTCTTAGTTCATTCCGGAGAAAACAAGATTATGCTGGATACAGTAATATTGCAAGAAATGTACCATTTGATATGCCGATAGCACTTGACCTTTCAAGGCTTGATGAAGGTGAAGGTATAGAAAACACTCTGGTTCGAAATGGAGCTAAATATCATCAGAGTTGCCGATTGTTGTTCAACAACACCAAGTTAGAAAGATCACAGCAAAGAAGAGCGGTCACGAGCAAGCAAGAGACGAAAATCTGTAGACATTCCAAAAGTGGAATGTTTCTTCTGTGAAGAAGATGTTATTTCGAATCTGCAAGAGGGGATGACAGAGAGACTAAATGAACACCTCAATCAATGTTCCAGAACCCTGAACGATGGAAAGCTCCTTGCAAAGTTAAGTGGCGGAGACGTTGTTGCCCTGGAGGTTAATTTGTACAATGCCGAAAGAGCGTATCCCAATTCCCTAGAGAAAGCAGAGAGTAGTGGATCCAGGGAAAGATTTATACCCAGTGGCCTTTTCAGAACTAGTTATCTACATCATGGATAGCAAAGTCACCAACACGGAAGCAGCACCGGTTGTATTTCGGCTTGCAGACCTAGCCTCACTTTACAAGCTTCGCTTGGAACAGATTAGGGTTGATTACCCGAATGTCAACTCTACCAGGTTGAAGGAACCGCTACTTGCTCGGATTCCAGAACTTGAAGCCCATAAGAAGGGATGTGATGTACTCCTTGCCTTCAAAGCGGACATGGGACCAGTGTTCCATGAAGCTAGCCAGTATAGCAATGCTCTCCATCTATCTAAGGCAGCAGATATCCTGAGAAAGAAATGCTCCAGCACAAGACAAAATTCAGCAGTGAGCTCAAAGATGGCTTTGGTGACGAGGCTATCTCACCTGCACTTCTTCAGTTCGTGTGCAGCATTGAACATGGTGTTGATATAAAATCACATCTAACGCACGGAATAGCGAAGTCAGACTTAGCTATTGCTCAGCTTTTACAGTTCAACTGCTACTCAAAATGTAGAGAAGGATTGACAACCCAAATACATTCTAAAGACCGTGAGGCCTCTTTTGCTGTCTATCTTGGGTTGATGGTGTACACCAAGACACGAAAAAGAGAGTTTATTGACAAATTCCATGAGCATGGACTAAGCCTATCGTATGTCAATGTATTAGAGATATCCGGCAAACTTGGTGAAACTGTGATAAAACAGTATGTTGAAGAAGATGTTGTGTACCCTTCAGTGCTGCGTAAAGGGCTGTTCACTACGGCCGCTGTCGACAACATTGATCACAATCCCACGGCCACCACAGCTAGCACGTCATTCCATGTTACAAGTATTTCCATGTTCCAGCACCTAAGTAAGGAAAACAGAGGAGAAGAGCAGGTTTCACCGGAAATAACAGACAATAGAACAAGAAAGGTTCCTGAGCTTCCGG